>JAAGNO010009524.1:0-47855 GCA_033439905.1 Ceryle rudis | reverse complement strand
GGGGGCTTGGGCTGATTTCTACTCCCCTTCCTCGGTGGCAGCCAGGGTCCCCAGAGCTGCGAGCAATGCTGCGTCCAGGTCAGCAGGGCACAGTGGGCAGGGCAGTCCGCACCGTGGGCAGGAAGGCAAGCAAGAGGTTGAGCAAGACAGTCAGCAGCACAGTGATCTGAAAGGTGAGAAATACAATGAGCCAGAAGCTGGCCAGAACAGTGAGCAAGAAGATGGGCAGCATGGTGAGCGGGAAGGCAAGGATGAAGGCAAGAAGAAAGGAGAGGATGAAGGCAAGGAGAAAGGAGAGGGTGAAGACAAGAAGAAAGGAGAAGATGAAGGCAAGGAGAAAGGAGAGGGTGAAGACAAGAAGAAAGGAGAAGATGAAGGCAAGGAGAAAGGAGACGATGAAGGCAAGGAGAAAGGAGAGGGTGAAGGCAAGGAGGAAAGTAAGCAGAAAGGTAAGGAAGACCAGGAAGGCAGGCAATGGCAGGCAGGTATGTTGGGCAGACAGCGGTGGGCAGGGTGGCTGTGGGTGGTGGATACCCCAGAAGTGGCCCCTTCTCCCCTCTCGTCCCAGCGTGGCAGCACTGGGGCAGCTCCCATTGGTGGCTGCAGCCCGAGGGGGCTGCAGGGGCTGGGGGCAGCTGAAGCTGGGGAGTCTGGTGAGCTGGGGGAGTTGCCGCCAGCCTCACCAACCCTGCCCTGCCTGGCACTGGGTGATCAACCTCGCCTGCGCAAAGCTTTCCTGCCTGTCCTCCTGTCTGACCTTTTCCTTCTTAGGGTGGATAAATACAGCCACAAAAGTCACCATTGGAGCTACTACTGGAGTAGGTGAGCATCTGTTGTTGGATGAGTCTTCTCCCCAGTATGGCAGTGGGGGACCCAGCTGGGCTGATGGGGACTGCGAGTTCTGGGTAGACTTTGGGTGCTGCTGCAAGGGAGGGTCAGCTTGTGCCTAGAACTGTGTCTTCACCCACTGCTGCAGTCCTGCACGGCTCTCCTCTCCTCACCAAGGATGGGGTGTCCCAATCCCTGCCCCCAGCAGCCCTCAACCCCCCTCTGACACCTCTGTCCTTCCTGGGAGGCCGGATCCAGCACGGGTGGCAGGGGGGATGCCGGTCACAGGGACCCCCCTAAGGCTGCGGTTTCCTGCCTGCAGGAGTGGCACTCATTGGCATCCCGATGGCCATCGGCGCGATGGGGTTTACTGGAGCCGGCATCGCGGCTGGGTCCCTTGCTGCCAAGATGATGTCAGTAGCTGCTGTGGCAAACGGCGGAGGGGTGGCTGCCGGCAGCACCGTGGCCGTGCTGCAGTCAGTTGGTGAGTTGGGAGGCAGGGGAAGGGATAAATCCACTATGTAGTAGGAAGAGTTGGGACTTGTTGGGGTAGGGCACCAAGGCCGAGGACATGGGGGGCTCTGCAGGTGGCATCTGCTCTTCTGGCAAGAGCAATGCTTGCATTTGTTGGCAGTACTGGCCAGGGACAAAAAGGGACATCAGAAAGATACTGGCTGTGCTCAGGGAACAGAGCCCACTTCCAGGATGGCTCCCTGGCACATGCTGGAGAGAGTACCTTGACTATCCCTGCCCTGGAGAAGTTCTTGGCTACCTCTGCCCGGTGCTCAGTCCCTCAGCAGGCAGCATCGATGCTCCCAGGACATCTCGCCTCTTTCTGTCTTCACAGGCGCTGCAGGTTTCTCTCTTGCTACCAAAATTGGACTGTCATCTGCCCTGGGGAGTCTCGGTGCAGCAGTCGGTACCCTGTCATCTAAGAAGACAACTCCAAATAATGACCCCAAGCCAAAATAAGAAGTTTCCCGAGCCCCAGGTTTCTGCCGGGCAATGTGGCAAGCGCCGGGAAGCCCCCACCGACCCCTCCAGCCACTCTGCTGCCCTCTGAGAGTTGCAGATCTGCTTGAGCAATGAGCACACTAAGCCAATAAAGGTGATTTGCAGGTGGCGGTGTCATGGTGGTTGTTGCGTTGTTGGGACCCAGGAACCCACCAAGTGCTTTTCACCAGGGAGGTCGATGGTCAATCCCCAAGACTCTCCTGCTCGCTGAGGGCATTGGAAACTGCTTGAGCAGGCTCCTCCTCCTCATTTGGTTTGCGGGGATGCGTGTCACAAACTCCGCTGATGATTGATCTAATTAAAGCCAACCCCAGAAGCTCCAGAGAGGAGGAAAACTCAGTGTGAGCTGCTCTACAGCCATATGGGAAAGACCAAGCCCCGCTGAGAAGATGTTAGGCTGCTATATAAATGCTGGCTTAGAAACAGCTAACACCCCCCACACCCCACCCCTTAAAAAAATGTGAGATTCTGCTTTTAAACTTAAGATTCCAACATCATACAGGAAATGAGGATGTACTCTTTTATTATGGTTAAAGGTTTTTAATCACTTTTCCAGAATACAGATACGATTCAAACAAAAACTATTTTTGGAGTCTCAATAATTCACTTATTAATACCATACATTGAAGTCTATAAATTCTCATATAAGAAAACGTCTTTTTAATATAGGTTATGATGCACTGGTGACCTATTTAAATCTTTTGAAGTAACACTTTGCAGTTATATAGCACCTTTCATCACGGGGCTGCAAAGCATCCTACAGAATTTAGCCTCATAATGCCCAAACGAGGTAGGAAGGTCTGGCCAATTTACAGGTGGGTACAACCGAGGTACAGATTGGCAAGGGACGAAACATGAGGCTTCATCGATAAAACAGCAGTGATGTGACGTGTACCCTGAACCCTGGGCTATCTAATCGAGTTGGTGGCTTATAAGGGGAGGAAGTCAAGAGCCATCACCCACACCTTTCTCTTAAAGGAAGAAGTCTGGCTCCAAGCATGTCCAAAAGGCTTTTTCAAACTGTTCTGGCATTTTGTTTCATAAATACGTAGAAAAGAGAGTAAAAAGCCCAAGACTCGTAGACTGGAGCTCCCAGGTATGCCGCTCATTGGCATATCTAATAGTTGACTGTGAACCACAAAGTTAACCAAGCTGTGGCTACCATGGCTACTGCAGCCTGCACCTGAAAGCCTGAACAGCGGGAGCTGGGTCACGTTTGGGTTAATTCAAGTTGTGCACTTGGGATGCATTTTGAGATCTGGTGTTTGATGCTTTATTTAGCTTGACTGTTTAATTGTAGTGAATTCCCTCTTTCCCTCTGAGCAGGGGATAACCAGAGAGATTTCAGGTTTTTTTTTCTTTAATAACACCCGTATCTCTGCCGAGAAACCATTACCACAGTCAACCTTATGTCCCATGGAAGTGTAAGTCCTGTGGCTAGAAGAATCCAAGATACCCGAGTTACTTTGAGTCTTTATGACTTTAAAAACCATTCTACAACACTGCAACACTCCCTGGACCACCAGTGCCATCGACTGAGCGCTAATGACCTCCCTGGCAGCAGCATCTATTGATGGAAACTGAAAAATAAAAAAGCTGTTGTAGATTCTGCCATTTGCCACCAGACAGCAGAAGAGCTGCCACGCCAGGCACAGGAACTGCACCGCTTTTCAATTCAGGTGCCATCTATGACCCACATTTACTCCTTTTTCTTAATAGAATCCAAGTGAGATGCTTTGAAAATAAAATGACGAAATCTAGACACTTAAATACCCCTCATTAGTTTCTTGCTCTATTAATAACCCGCCTGCCCAAAGCACCTTTCCCAGCACCCTGCAAAGGCTCTTCTGCCGCCACTCGCTCCACTATCACTTGTTCTTTCTGGCGTGTCCAGAATAGTTTCCTTATAAAGCACAAGACAAAAGAAAACTTATTGTGTGCTTCTTGGAAATGGCAAGGGGAGGAAGCTGAAGAGATAAATGCAGGATCTTACAGCCAGGTGCCATGGGCCTGACATGGGGGCCACGGGATGAAGTTAGAGGGGATCTGTTCATGCCAGTGATCAGATTTCCTCAATTTAAAATATCCACCTTCTCAAATAAAAGGTCTGGAGTCAACTTCTTAACAAGCTCATTAATATTGTGCAAACCCACTCTATTCCCTGTTCAAGCCAAAAGCTTCCTTCTGGGGAAAGATAAAAAGCAACAAATCTGCAGCCATCATGCCAGGGAAGGAGTTTTCTCTCAAGAGCTGACCACAGTAAGACAAGAAAGGAGGTTATTGAGTAGGGACTACTCTTGCCACACCATCTGCCGAGGATGAGGAGGTGAAAAGTGGTGTCTCACAATGGCTCCATTCTCACCAACCTCAGTGAGGCAAGACCTGCAGCTCCAAGAGGCAGAGGATGCTCCCATCCAGCTTCATTGGTCCTAAAACCCCTTCTAGACTTTCTCCCCAGCAATGGTCCATGATTTTTACACATTTACAGGGCTCAGTTACAAAACACCATTGTCAAAACTCAATAGTTCCTCTCAAAAGAAAGGAACAATAACTGCTCAGTAGCTCTGCTGCTCAAACCGTGTTACTTCTTTAACCCTCGGAAGGCTGCTGCTGCTGCTGCTGCAGGGGACATCCTGCATATGAGCAGCTCTGGAACAGAAGACAGCAAGTCTCAATTTTGCCTCTGCTCTGTCAGGAATGTTTAAAACGGGTGACATGTGAAAGGAAAGGAGAGGGGACCTGCTGTGCTGGTGGGAGCAAAACTCCAGCCCAGAGAGCGGGCAGGGTGTTCGTGGTCGGAGAAGAGCACCATAAGGGTTTTATACACGAGCATCTTGTTCAGTTTTCCGTTTTTAAGGCAACAGTGAAACTATTGCTCATGGGATGGAGAAGAGATACTGAGATTTTTACCAAGAAATACAAATTATATTGCACAACTGGAGCTGTGACCCTGCCCTGGCGGAGCCTTGACCTTGTGGGAGAACGTCCTTGGGAAATGTGGAGTCAGGGATTTTGCTGCCACTTTATTCCAAGTCTCTTGAGGAGCAATCCAGTGGTTTTACATCAGTAGTTGGCAGAATAATGCCTGAGATAATTTAACTTCCTTTTGCACCTAATTCTGTGGCATTCCACACGCCCCCAGTTCCCTTCTTTAGCCAACCGAAGCCGGGAGAGAGCAGCAGGTTTGCACCGAGCACCTCTCGCAGTGAGAACCACCAGGAAGCTGCCGGTGCTGCGGAGGTAACTCCACATTCCGGAAGGATTTCAAACAAAATCCAAAGACTTGCGTTAGCAGAGAGAACTGTGAACACCCTCAGTACCAAGCACACAGCACGCTCACTTCCAAGCTCTCAAAGGGGTCTGCAGAGCTACGGCACCGTCCCTGCACGTGGACGGTGGGGTTAACCAGCCTGCGTCCAGCAGTGGGACAGCACAGCCTTAGGAACCCTGTAAGCAGGAAGCATCGCCTCCTATTTTCCTTTCTCACACTCATCTTTGTTATTTCTCTGTCCACACTGAGACTACAGCATGATTTTTCTCCTTAAAAGAATATTTCAAGTAATAAACATTGTTGCACGATCAGCAAATGACTCAGATGTTTTTATTACAAACAACTTTGTCTAAGTGTTCAGAACTTGGATGCTGTGTGCATGATCTATAAATATACTTTAATCCTTCAAGATAATCCATTCTGTAAATCTCTGTGAATTTTAACCAGGCTGAAAAAGGTAGCCCAGGCACGCCCTGGTCAATGTTCACTATTGACAAAGGGCATCCAAGCAGGAAGAACCCGACCAGAGAAACTGAAACTAACACTATTCTGTTACTTATGATCATGGAACTGCACCGAAACCTCCCTCATCTCACAGCCACCAAGTAAAAGGAGTTAACACAATGTCTAAAAGCTTTGCTTTTAGCCAGCCAAGTTTAAAATGATTTTACTTTCCTTGCTGAGAGAATATCAAAGGCAGATATCTTTCATTCCAAGTACCTGGAAAAAATTAATCGTACGTGAAAGTGTTCAGAGACTAGAAAGAGTGAGGGTCCTCAGAGAAAGAAAAGTGAGCACGTTCCTCATACAATACAAACGCACTACCTCGTTCTAGGGGAGTATTTCTTTTAATGTCTATTCAGGAACAACTCAAGACGTGGATTATTTTTTCGATAATCCCCACCCAACAGAAGCCGGCCCTCCCAACAGCTTCTCCTAACTCCTGCCTTGCCGATCCCCAGGGGCGGTCAGGGAAGGAGGGAGCAGGCACGGGCTGCTGTGCTCTTGCAGGGGATGCCCAGGAAATACAGAAGTTCCCGGATCCTTCCCCTCTCCTACCGACGTTGAGGTTGTGGGCACACCCGTGTGCAACAGACACAGCTCAGGCTTCTTTTATCACCGGCAGGTCTGCACACTCATCTTTCCCGAATGGTTTTATTTCCCTGAACCATTCCCCATGCAAAACACGGTGCCTGCTATATCACTGTTTAACGTAACTACGGGCAGGGCCGGGTGAGAGTTCCCAGAACAGAGAACCAGCTGGCAGGAGCATCTCCCCGTGCCCGGGCAGCTCGCTGGCAGCTTAAACACCTCCCCCAGGAGTGTGAGGCCAGGAGGTGGAGGAAGCAGCATTTGATCAGAAATGACAGACACAGATGGGCTTTGATCAGACAGAATCAGGGGCAGGTTTACTTTTCACATAGCTTTCTGTATTAAAAAATACATCAGTGAAATCTGTTACAGGCAGGGACAGGACTACCGAGTACACAACGTCAATAGACTACTTTCTGATTTTATTTTTGTTAAATTACTTTTGTTACTGCTAAAAAAATAATTAAAAACCAAAACCAAACAAAACAAAACCAAAACAAAACAAAAAACCAAAAAAAGACCAAAAACAAAAAAAAAGGAAATATAATTCAAGGCTGTTGATTTTCATCTCTCGAAATTTTAGTGACAAGATCAAATATCAGACCCCTGTTACAGAAGATGGATAACTGACCAGAGCTAGATAAAAACCGTACAATTCTCTTCTTTAAAAATAGTTTGGGTTTCCAATGAATTTGTGACCACTGGTCATCAGAAACACACATCTATAGCTTGAGAAAACAGAGATACAGACAGTATCTGATAATGTCCTGTCCTCTAAACACAATGTGGGAGCTTTTCTCTTCAAAAAGATGCAGTAACAGCCAAGCCTTAAAAAAATCTCTTTCAGTTTCCAGCACTATGACTAAATCTCTTTGGGTGGGGTGGAAAAAAAAACAAACCACACATGGTAATTTTCTACCACAGTTCTGGTGTCAGAAGTAATACTGCATCCTTTGTACAACACTGCGCGTGTTGCAAAGGCGGGAAGAGAAAGAGTGCACGTCTCGTTCATTTGAAATGCCAAGGCCCTCCAGATCTGCCGTACGAAGTAACCAAAAACACAGGAGTAGGGAAAGAGGAGAAAGGAAAGCTGCCTTAAGGGAAAAAAAATTTCCACGCACCACAGTATTTGCTAGATTATATCGACAGACTGCAGAGTACTGGGCTAGGTAAGGGACTCTCTGCACAGGCCCCAGGACAGTCGCTCTCCTGTACATACCCCAGCAGTGTTCATCCCATGACACGACCGCTCTGCAGTTTGACCTACAGCACCTCTTCCGCGCCGGAGAGCGAGCAGAGCTAGAGTTGGTATTGGCCTGGGCCGAGAGCTAGATTCTGGCATCGTGTGACCCTCGAGGAGCAGCCAGGCAGGTCTTCGTTCAGACAGCTTCCCCGGCAGGCACGCCAGCGGCTCCTGCCTTCCCAACATTTGATCCCAGTTTCCAAAAAACTATCAAAGCGTATGTGCACCTGTACTGATAATGGAAGGTGTCTGTCTGTCTGTCTAAATATCACCGCTTTCTCTTCTGTCCTTGTGAAGAGCTCTAGGATCTCCACGTGTTCTTTGGCAGCAAGGACTGCCAGCCACCAGGCTGCCAAGTCACCTGAGCCACAGTCTAGCTCTCCATGCCCGACATCGTTATGGTAGATTTTACACAACCATTTTCCTTAAAAATATCTCACAACTTTTAAAAATCCTAAACAGATAAAGGATTTATGCACCACTCAAATAGGTTAGTTCATCTCAAATTTGTTCAGAGGATTTATTGGTGCCACAGGACGTTGTTTTTTGCAGCTTACGCAGCTTGCTTCCTTCCAGTTCCAGTTTGTACATCCACTGTGGTTCAAAATATGCCCGTAGGTGACATTATCTTGGCTTATTTGATACACATTTTCCAAAGGCTGGACGTATTCACAGTTTGGTGCTTCTGATGTGTATTCAAAGGAAAATACCCCACTTCAGTTAGTCTGATAACTCAATATCAGAGTCCTCTGATTTGACTTTGGCAAGTTCTTCATGTACCTCCCTCACCATAAGAATCCGTGTTAACATGATGTCCAAGGTTCCTGGGTCTATTGGCAATGTGGAATACCACATGGGGCTATTGGGCACACAGGAGCGCTCAGGCTGAAGGTAAAATACATCACTCCTCTGCTTCACGCTTTCAGAACTGTCAACGTAAGGAGAGGAAGAGCACATTACTGGAAGGCAGCATCAACAGTCCTACTCACATAAATGTTACGGAAAAACAGGGAAGAAAATGAGTTACATTGAGACAACAACAGTGTAATTTAAACAGCGCAACAGTTTAAGATGTTTCCAGCTCACTTGGCATTAGTTGCTTATAAAGAAACAAAAAAAATTGTTGATGGGGCTCTGAGCAACCTGCTCTAGTTGCAGATGTCCCTGCTCAGTGCAGGGGGGTGGATGAGATGAGCTTGAAAGGTCCCTTCTCGCCCAAACCAGTCTGTGATTCTGTGATGATTCTATCAGAATTAGAGTGACTTCTTTAGAGATGTGGTTCTTCAATCACAGTATCATCCAACTGATGGCACCAGCGTCTTGATATGATCGATAGATCCATGTGACATTCAGTCTTCAAATAAGACTGGTTCTACTATTCCAGAACTCCCCTGCACTTTGGCACAGGGAACGGTCCAGAGCTAGCAAAACGTACTCGGAGCTCGCCTGCTCATGCTGCAGAATGGGAAGCCCATCTGCTTGAAAAACTGCCCGTCTGATGCTGAGGGATCTTCCAGGCTCTGGGAGGAAGACACAGAGGCCTCGAGAGCAAGGATCCCTCCTGCCTGGCTTTGGAACATTCACACTAAAACAGCAAAGTGAATTTTTACTGCTGCTTGTACCACTTCAGGGACTCAGCTATGATATATGAAGAGTGTGAAAATGTTTTCTCAGCCCAAGGACAGCTAAAAGCTTCTAATGATATGCAAGCAAAGACAAGGAGTGCAAGAAGAGGGAGACAGAGTCAGGAGAGCTGCTAGGCACGCCTCTGCCTAAGGAACGGGGTTATCTGGAGAAAGCTCAGTAGGTGCATTTTTGAGGGCGATTTATTTGAGTTTTAGCTGACACTAACGAGATGCTGTTTCTCTTCATATGTGTATTTTCTTTCAAGAGAGAAGAACATCATATTCCACCTGCTCAATGGTCTAGACAAAGTTTATATAGAAACAGGAGAGTCAAAATGATTTATATCTATGTCCTTGCTGTATAGTCTCCTTTCTAACTCCTAAATACAAGATAATCTCACATTTCAGCAGGCAAAAGCTATCAGCAGTTTACCTAATTCACACTTTTCCTACCCTCTTTCACAAGGAACACGATGTGAGGGATTAGTTGCAATCCTGTAGGGCAACCAGGGGAGATGAGAATGCCGTGGTCCTGGTAGCAACGCCTCCCATTTACACTGACGTGTAAACAGGCATTTAAAGGATGCAGCCGAGTCTATCAGCAGTGCTGATGCTGGAAGTCCTGCCAGCACGGTTCCATTCCACACTGAGGGACCAGGAACCGGAGAGAGGAGCTCACAGCACAGGTACAAAAGGTCAGGGTGGGATCCTTGCCCAAATGCCTGTTCTAGTCCACACACCGATCAAAAATCAAGTTCCATCACTTACCATTTTGATAGATAAAATTCATAAAGTCGGACTGGACACCGCAGGGGATTATCTGTATTTTCAGCCATTTCCACTGCTGTGGCAATCTCCTCATCTTCACTGCGTTTCCTTTTGCCTACAGATAATTTATCTGGATACACAAAAATGGCACCACAGAAGTTCAATGAAAACCAGCACCTTCAAGAATAAGCCCTACCCACTTCGTCTCACACCCAGTGATGGGACCTTGCACCACACAGATACACACCACTTGAGCTGACTATCTGTTACACGTGAGTCAACTGGCTTGATCTGCTGGATGGGCAGAAGACTGCACGTGCCACGGGCTGTGCGCAGCCCATTCCTCTTCAAGAAAATCAACAAGAACCAGTATCGAGCAGAATTTGTGTAACACTCTGGAACTATTAACTGAAGAAGCCAATTGGATCAAAGACTTCCCTCTTCCAAATACCAAAATGCAACTGCGAACAAAGAACCGTCTGGTTTTGCTTCTGAAGTCAAGAGGACAGTCCCTGTTCCTGTGCAAGCCTCTTGCTTCACCTAAACTGCCACTCTCCGTTGGAGCGGCCTCGGCTGCTCACCACACAGACCTGGGATAAATCTGGGAATTAAAAGGGTCTGGATCTCAAGAATACGAAGTCACAGGTAAAGTACTTCAGAAAAGGCCTTTTTCTCGTGCCGTAGCTAATAAAGCTTTACGCAAGCTGAGGATGTTATAAAAGACTTTTAAATGAGTTTGCAGCCAAATGTGTGGCACCTCTTTTGCAAGTTTTTACTGGGTGTCTTGGCACATGCAGAATTTCTCATTAAACCTCACCAGAGTGAAAATGTCCAGGATAACAGAATAGTCATAGCTCTGCTTTACTGCATAACATCTTTTCTGCTTTACTGCATAGTATCTTTTTCTCCCCAGTCCTTTTTAAAAACAGGGAGCAGACAATACAACCATAGAGCTGCCAGAAGTCAGACGATCAGAAAGGACTCGCTCACCTGATTCTACCTCTTGTTTTTGAAAGGGTGGGAAAAAACGTAAATATGTCATCTTAGTATTATACTTGAGAGTTCGGGTGCGTCTCATAACATGGGCAAAGGATAGTTTCAGGTGCTCACTGACATTCTTTAGTTGGAAGTATTTGGTGTTGAAGAAAAGAAGCGTGTTCAATAAAACAATAGGGGAATATGCACCCAGCTGTTTACATTCCCACAAGTGTTCCTCTTCAATTCTTGAGAACATATAACCTGGAAACAATGGGCAAAGAGAGAAGAAGAGAGTTATTTATGCAATTCGAGGGCTGCCCTCATATTCAATTACAAATGAAGAGCTTTTACAGGCTAAATTAGCACATTTTCAGGATTTTCCCCATACATGAGCAGGGTGGAATGGCAGAAACGAGTAAAATTAATTAGGCAGATTTTGCTAGAGATGAATGTAAGTCCTCTTTCAGCTAATCTTACATATTAATGAACCATGTATCAGATCAAATTCAGAACTACCATAAGCAATTGTAATTCCAATAAAATCAAGAACACTGCAGGCAAATAGGAGGGGGCATGGAGAACCGAGCTGTGGAATAGCAAGATCTTCCAACACCCGAAGAACAGAGGGAAGGATATACAGGAAGACTGCAGACACCAGCAGAATCTCACTCAGTTCTAATATCACTGCAACTGCCCAGCCAGCTGCAAAAATATATAATTTCTAAGACATGGAGCATGAGTTTTAAATGCACCATCTTTATATACAAATAGCCCTCTGTGATTATCTTAAGTCTGTTAGGAAAAGGAGATCTAGGGGCTGGTAAGAGACTGGTTGTGAAAAAAACATCACTGTACGTAGCAGACTGTAAGTAATTGGATTATTTCTGTATTAAATAAAAAGTTCATTCTCTAAACAAAAAGCCAGTCGTGGGTACACGTATGGAGTTGCCAACGTCACTCAAGGTTCACTGATACTCTGAAAAAGACTTTATGTACCAATACAGCTGATGTCCAGCTTTATAAACTGCATGATCATACTTGAAGACCAATTAAAAATATCTGCAGAACTTGGGAACTCTTAATTTCAAAGTGACTGAGGTGAGAAGAACTTGGAATTGAGGAGTCAAGACAAGATTCCAACTGGTAGAGACAGACATGCAATCCATGATGCTAGTCTACCACAAACAGTTACATGGTGGAGAAAGAGGAGACCAGTGTGAATGCCTCAGATCACATTCTTCTTCATGGCACTGAGAAAATACTACTTTATAATACGTCTTTGTCATGCAGCTACATGAAACAAAACAATTGTCCTACCATTTGGAAGAATTGTAGGTTCCCAGATTTTCAAAAGTTTTGTAAGTTCAATCATAAACCTGGAATAGGGCTCGGTAAAAATGTTATCTATTCTACCATTCTCAAACAGGTACTACAAGAGAAAAAAGAGGAAGACACACAGTTTGTGATTATATAACATTGCAGAGAAGATACAGGACATCAGATTCTTTTCCTTTCTTAAGTCTTATGGTCCAAAATAATTTGTTGAAATCATCAGTAAGATATCAAATCAAATTTTCTGCAGGGACTGGGACCTCCCCCGTATGAAACAAGAGATATAGGCAAGAGTGGTTGTTAATTTTCCAAGCTCTAGACCTGTTTTCTGGAAAATCATCGTCCTCTAAGTGTTAAATATTCTTGAAAAAAGTCTGCCTGTAAAAACCAGAAGAGTTTTTATATTTCTGTTCAAAAGAACTTCACATGCTAATACCTCCTGACAATAGATAGAGGCTGCTGAAATAGCATCAAGGTAAAAGTCCCTCCAACTCCTGTCAAGCAGCAGTTAAAAAAAGTTTTCTACAAGTCAGGAATGTGTGTCAATAAAAAAAAGTCAAAACTGAGACACACAAAAATTGCTGATGCTCTTAGACCTTATCAATGGCACTTTGAATTTTAACTCTTTTAAAATTTTTTTTTTTGAGCATAGCCAGGAAAAAAAAAGTTGAGATAATTCCATGCCTAGTCAAATGATAGGTTTGACATTAGAAGGAGCTTTTGATTCCTTTTCTCCAAATGACTGTTTAAGGAAAGGAACAAGTGGCTACTCTAAACAAAAGCCCCTAACAGAAATAGACCGGACACCGTTTTAAACAGAAGTTAATATTATACTAGTTTTGTACTGCAGTTGCTTCAAGGCAGGGAGCAAGGTCTTGTTACATCACTTAGTATTCATCAACTGCAATGCAATGATTTTCGTTGTATCTTGTCTGTAAATATTGCCAACAGAACAGGTACCTGTCTAGCCGCTGAAGGAGCTCACTCAGTCTTTGCTGGGTAACCTCTTCCATGGATACTTGTATAGTAGAAGAGCATTGTGCAACTAACTGAGAACTAAAACATTGTAAAGCGAATGTTTCTGAGGAGCAAATCTTTCCTATGTATTAAAAAGGATCAAAAAGGTACCAAACCCAAAGATGCGTGGCTAGGTAGAACACCTAGCCCTCCACACCACACTCTTCCCAAGGGCAGAAGTAACCTGTTCACTCTGATCATAAAAAGGTCCAGATAAATTAGTCAAATATGGGATTAAGACAGACTGAGAATAAAGCACAAAAAGATACATTCTTTCCTCCTCTACCAAAACCAAGCAGCTACAGGGGACTATGGATATGAAGCACAAATACCCAGAGCAGGTTTTGTATGTTCTCAGCAATACCCAAATTCTCTGAGTTACCTGCTGAATTCCAAGGCACAAGTATAAGATGCTGTCAGGATCGTATTTTTCTCCATTTGGTCTCCGCACCTCTTGAATAAACTGGCACAAGCCAAAACTCAGCTCAGCAAAAGTGCAGGAGAGAATGTCCTCCTTGAGTTTCACAGGACGAACTGTGGCCAAGAAAATGATTAGAAAAATTAACTTAATTCAACAGATTTGACTTCACGCATTCCTTACTGCTTCATGTAGGCAGAACTATTAAATCTTCTCTCTCATACACGAGTAGCCTGTATGACTAAACTCATGAACTACTGCGGAACTGTTGGCTAACAATGAAATGAGGATTTGGCCAGTAAAGACCAAACCAGCTGCATGTGCAACCAGTACTAATGGCAGAGCTGAGGGATAAGGCTGCAGGTATTTAAAGCTAAGACACCTCACTGTCGGGGAGTCTGCTGAACCCAAAGGTGTGGCACAGCAACGGCAGCACAGGGTGGATAAACAGGTTTCATCTCTGTAGCTGGACTTGGGGGAATCCTGAGTGAAAGAAGGATCTTGAGTATTTCCTAATAGTTCTGGACAGGAGTCAAGTGCAGCATATTCGACTCCTTAAAGGGAGAAGGAATGAAGACTTTAGTGGGATTTGAACATGCATGGGATTCGGAAAGGGAAGCAGAGCAACTAGGGAATCGATTGGTCGAAGGATCTGCGGTGGAAGTACCAGGCTTGGCTGGTAAGTGCCTGCTTGGGACTAGGGAGGGAATCTTCCTGCAAGTGGTGAGAGTGGACACGGTTTCTTGGAGCCGACTGTAATATTTGCTTCCTTAGCCACAAGAAGAAAACACAGTAACTCAAGTGATTAATCTTCTTCCGGGAAACAAAATCCAGCTGTCCTCATGTAACGACAGCAAAAACTCCAAATAAGAGAGGAAAAAGCAGATCTCCTTCTAGCTAGATTCTTTCCCTTCGGGATCTTTCTTATATAACCCTACCACGCTTAGGTCTTTACATTGCAGACATACTGAACATGGCTTGCTCTCTTCCCCACCATGCCCAAAAAGCTCAGTTAGATTCCTAACTTAAATTCTCTGCTTGATTCTGAAAATTTGCTCACAAAACTCTCAGTGCAAACACATAAGACAGATTTGAAAGCAGGGAAAAGGGGAGTTAGACACTGCCAAATCCCAGGGCTTCTACTGCAAAAGAAGAAAATAATCCATAATCAGAAAAAGAAACAGAAGTGACAATTATATTGGCCTTATTATCTATCACCCTAGTGAGACAGGAGGAACAATTCATGCCTTTTAAAGTTAGTTTCAGGCAGGGTGCAGCACAGAACGGGTGACATTGGGAAGGTTTCTTTCCAGTTGTGAAGCCTAGAAATGAGTGTTACAGATTTTGGTGTTGTACTGTTCAGATTTTAAAGTTGTAGCACTCGTTTTTTTTTAAAGCAAACAGTCATGCCAACAAACAAACACTTTCTGAATGCATTAGCTACAGACAAAAAAGATGGGGCTAAGTTAGTGCTGCCAGCTTAGAGTTATGGCCTGGTAACAGCTCAGTAAAGGCCTTGCAGCTGCATAAAGCATCTCTTCCCCAAGTGAAGAATTGCTACATGCAAATGAACACAAAGCAGAGGTTAAAAGACTAACATCTGGTATTTTAGTCTGTTTTAATACGTAACAGGGCAGTTAACAACGGAATAGCTTTGATTATTAAATGCATGAAGAGATGTAAATATTCCATAAAGTCTTTTCTCCATTCACAGATATCTATTTGAAAACTCATCAATATCTAATTCTAATTTTTATTTCGACAACACATCACATCAAGTGCTCTTCAACTATTTCAGTTTCCACTCGGAGAGAAAAAAATTACCTGAAAACTTCAGGTCCCCTTGTTCCTCCTGTGCGTTTTTCCATTGGACCCAGTTTTTCCAGGCGTTTACCCCATACATGTACTTCAGGGTCATCCCAGAAACAGAGCATCCCGGGTAGGAGCCCTGCATCAGATTCCGGGGCTCTACAGAAACTACAGACTTCTTCCGGCCCTGCAGGCAAACACACACATCAAACCAAATGATCATCTGTGGATGCTTAGCTTGTTCTCTCAGGAAAAGGCTGTTACTGCTGACATCGTAACGAACCTACTCTCATGACAGTGTCTGAGTGGATGTTTAGGTATTTTTATACATGGATACCACATTCTGCAGAAATGGTGCAATAAAGTACAGTAATTCTGTGTGTCTGTGATAAACACGCACAGAAATATATTCCTCTCTAGCCACACAAGAAAGAAATTCTTCTTTCCTGTAGATTACGACACTACTTAAAAGACATCTCTTTTGGAGTCATTTGATTTAATACACATTTAAAAATGTTCTGTGCTATTTTGAGCATTTACTCTACCTAGCTGCAGAGAGACAGGAAAGAAAACCTTATCTCATCTAGCAAAACAGGAAATATATGTGGTGTAGTTAAACTGAATTCTTATTTTCACCCTGGAGCAGTATTCTTTTCACTTCTGAGAATAAGCACAGACCTAATGTTATTACTTCAAATTTGAGGAACTTGTGTTCCAGAGGTAGTTTCTTACCCGTCTCTTCGGCTGTGGGAAGCCATCTCTGTGTCTCCGTCTCGCTCGTGAACGTGACTGCAAGCCCAGTCCTTTACTGAGAGGGTCAAATGAGTCTGAAGTCAAATCAACACCATTAAGAGTTTAATGATATGATTTAACAGCCCAGGTAGAAGTGTCAGATACTGTGGAATACCTTACAGCTGGCAATCAAACCCGCACATTCAAACAACGCTTTACCTTGGAATAATTAGGCAACTATGGACTTTCTGGATAAAGGAAGTAAATTGTCCAAAGAGGAAAGAAGTTCCTCTCTAGTGGGTGAACTTCTTCAGACAAACTTAAATTCTTTTGTGCCACTCCCATGGGTTATACATAGGGACACAGAAGTGATAAATTCAAAGGATTCAAGGAGGGCTACCTGCCACTCCTGCCAGGGGTTCTGTAGAATGATGTTTTTAAAGGTACCAGCAATATTTTAAAAATAGTATTTATAGTAATTTTTAGTAGAGCTGATATATTACTGCAGCTTTAAATAGCCAGCTTTACTACAAAAAAACACAAACTGCTCATAAGCAGGCTGCTGGTACAATGCTTACTCAGAAAATTGCATGTGCTTTACAGAACAATACATTTTTCTTCAAATTATACTGACCCGATGGAAAATCTGCCTCCAGGTCCTGTTCCACATCACCTCTGGAGAACTGCTTCAGCTCTGGATCTGGCTCTGGCAGAGCATTTGATCGTAAGGCGTAGTGATTCAACTCATCCTCCCAGCTATGTGGAGTGGACACAGCTTCCGACTCCAGATCGCCACTGTAAGTGCTGCCCTGGTCTGTAATGAGAGTGATCAGATACACCATGTGCTATAGGAAAGGGCAGACAAAGAGAGGGGATTGCAAGAAAAGACACAGCAGGATCAGAATCCATTTGCAAAAAAAAGTAAATCTGACTGACCTTTCTCAAATATCTTGGGGTCCAGGAAGAGCTCATGCTCAGATGTTTGTGATCCTTTAGAAAAAGAGGAAATCTGTATCTACAAATGGCTGACAACTTCCATAACTAACACAAAATACTTTTAACATCCAAAAACTATGCACAGGTGATTATACTAACACGCACAATGCGTCTTCTCCTCCACTAGACTTCTCCTAACAGCTTTCTACCTTGGTCATGCTGTTATGGGAGAAACAGAAATGCAGAACTAACCCATCTTTGTTTTTCCAAACGTTTCCATCTCTCCGTGTTTGTTATTTGAGTCATCTGTAGGCAAGTTAAGATATTCTGTTCATTTCTTTTCAGCTTGTTCCACTTTTATTACATGGAATGATCACTATGCAACACACTCTTAACCTGCATCACCCTCCAAGAATCCACCATAAAAAGCCTGATGGGAAAACATTCTTGTAATGCAGCTGCTCTGTTGTCTTGGTTTTGACTCCTTCTGCTAACGCATGATGTACTGATCTGGAGATCACTACCTCTAGTAATCTGTTACTGTCAACAAAAGTCAAATCAGCACCTAGGATCAGGGAAAGGGAAAGCAAAGACCACTGTCAGTGCTGAGTATCGAAGGTGGGTTCTATGCTAAGCATAGTTCTACTGAATGTTGACTGATAAACCTCTGTGAAATTACCAAAGCTTCAGAAAGGTGCAGCTATAACCAGCACCTGAGATGGGAACTATAGAGGAAGAGTAAATTAATCTTCAAAGAAAATATGTTTTTAAAACAAAGAATAGAATATTGTACACAGGGGCAAAATTATCTCCAAATACACAGTTCAGCTGAATTCCCAGAAGGCCTCCTCATTTTAAAATAAGTAATCAAACCCTCTAAGACATAACATAAGCATGATAGTCCTGTCTAGGCTGGCATGAACACTTTCATTGTGGAAAATAAATGTTGGTAAGGCAACAGGACTGTCTGCCTGGAAGCAGCCAGTGCAGGCCCTACATCTACTTCTTTATCTCTTTTCCTCCATCTCACCACATTTAGTTTCCTTTTCAAAAGCACCACATACCACCATGAGAGTGTGTTTTTTCTTTCTCCTCATCTTCTGCAATCATTTCTGCCATCTGAAGGAGATCAGCTTCAAATGGATTGGTGGGAATCTTTTCCCTGATATCCTGAATAGTTTCAATGATCTTATCAGCATTATCCAGGGTAGTTGGGAAGAGCATGGGAACTGGTACCTGTGGAACAGGAAAATGGAAAATATTAGAGCATGTTTGGGGGTGAAGAGAAACAGTTAATACACAAGGGAGATTCCTCTCATTTAATCCTACATATATTTTAGAACTACTAAATTTAATTTTAAAATGACTCCAGACTGGACAACTCATTTCATTTCTGCAATAACCCCACAAATGGTTCATTAAACATCACCACACAATACCAAACGTGATGCGGTAAGGAAAGAAATGGCTCTGGGAACTCCAAATACCACGTGCACAATTAGTCACGAAACCCAAGGACACTGCTGTCATGTCCTGCTCAGAAACAGGACTGTAAACCACCTCTCTAGCGAGCTGAAGTACAACTTACAGGTACTGGCATCCCAAGAGGAACTGGTGTGTACTGCGTGTAGAGGTGAAGGGGCACTGGCACAAACACCGGTACAGGAACAGGTACCACAATGATCTGGGGTTGAACTTCTTCTTCTGTTATACCAAAAGAAAGAACAAACCAGAAACTTTTTACCCATCTGACTACCCAGCACACCCCAGAGTCCATGGTAATTGTACACAAATGCTGGAAGGGAGGAGAGTGGAAATATTAAATACTAAGATCTGCATCCAAGTAAATGGTGTGTTATTGCAATTATCTCACAACTAACAACACAACCATAAGAAGGTACCATGAAAAAAACAACTACAATGTTCCCACTTAACGTCATCTTCCTCACTGAGAGGTTTACATCAAGGCTAGATACCCCAAAAGCTCCTTCTGTAGTAATAATGATGAATAAAGCACTTCACAACGGCGACCTGGACTATGAAATAGCTTTTGAAGGTACTTCTTGTTCCTCCCAGCCCTCCCACAGAGAGATCTTGGAGCAAATATGAATCTAATGAAATGATCTTAGAAGTAAGGACTTCATTTTCAGAGGTTCTTAGTATCTGCATCTATTAACTAAAGGGGTTTGAAATAATATGTGAAAAAATATGCACTTTATTAAAAAGAGTCTGCTCTTGCAGCTTGAGCTGTGAGAGCTAAGAACTCACAAATTCTGTTCTCAGGCAGGCAAATTCCCTCCATAGCCTTTTGCACGTCACTTAACCCTTGCACTTCACTCCCCACGGTTAAGATAAGCACAGAATGCTAAAGATTAAAGATTAATGTTAAAGCAAATCTCAAGATGCATCACATGTGAAGCGTTATGGCTTTCAAAGAATAGTGAATGTTTTACATCCGTAAGGCAAAGCGGTCCTTGGAAAATACCCACACAACAATCTGAAAACTATTTGAGGTTTTAAAATATATTAAAAAAAGATTCTCTGTTACATAAATCATGTTTCTCTCTCAACTGCAGTATAGACTTTTATAGAAGGGGTAGATTAGATACAGACCTGTCTGGCATTCTTTGTTTTGCGTGTGAGGTTTGCATGAGGTGGCCTTAGTCTGTGTGATGGGCTTGCACAATAATGCTTTGTTTTTCAGAAGCCTAGGTGGTTGTGAAGATGGTAGCTTCAGGGCATCGGTCTGAGTGCTAGCCTGTGTGGGAAAACACAAACGAGGGCAGAGTCAGCACTGGTTTGAAGGATACCATAAAATCAGTATTTGTGCTCTACTGTGGGAGGTTGAACAATCTAAAACTCTCCTTGCTGATAAAAATCATCATTTAAAAACTACTGCAAAACCAGCTCGCTAACGTATTTGGTGCTTTCTGGTCTTCATCTCAATTTATTTAAATCAATCGTTAGGATTTTTGTCGTTGTTAACGTCGCAGTGAGCAAATCTGCAGGACTATTCTGTAGTCAAATAAATTATAGGAACTTTTAACCTTTGAATCTTACTGATGGCAAAAATACAAATAGGAGTTAGGTTAAGATACTTTTGATGACTCATAGTCTGGCTGATGCAGCATCCCCAAAAAAATCAGTAAAGTGATGTGAAAGCACTGAAAAGAAATGGTTAAAAATGAACACAAATGCTGGCACTACTGGCATCGCTCTCTGGTTACACACAGACCGACTGTTTGTGCTTGCACTAATCTCATGTCCTGCTAACTGTAATCTCAGTCATGCATTCAACTAACAGGATCTATTTCCTTAGGGAAAATTCATACTCTAATCCATAAATGACACTTCAGCTAAAATCACGGGTGTCAGTCTTCCAGAACCTATGAGCTACATAATAAAATCTTCATATTTTATGAGAGTTTCAAGACTTATACCACACACCCCAGAGAGCCCAGGAATGGGAACTCTAGGAGCTATTCACAGGTAAGTAGTTAAAACGGTTCCCCACAGCTCCATCAACACAACACTTGGGAATGGGGAAGGAAAGCTGAGCTGCAAGAGCTTGGTCACATCAGTCCCATCAGCCCACGCTAGTCCCCTTCCTCCTGTGCCGGTCCTTTTGACACCACACCCTGCTTCTGGGCACAAAAAGTAGCCGCAAGTACAGAAGCCACACAGGAGCTGCTTGAGAGCTACATCCATCCCAAGAGCTACAATTTGACAAACTTTGTCTTAAAACACCTCATCAGTCTGTCAGTGGACACGAAGAGACTTTTACACCATACGAGTTCTATCCATTTTTTAAAAAGCATCTGCAAGCTGGATGAATTTTAAATCCCAATCACAACCAGGAAAAGCAGTTACAAAATGATGGTGCAAAATGCTTGGATACTTTACTTGTTATTGATACAATCTGGGCGAAAGTGAGAAAAAGAGTCTCTCGTAAAACTTACATCTCCTATTATTTTTGCTGTCACAGTAGGGACTGCACCTGTGAAGAAAAAAAAACCATACAATAGCCTGTGTACTTATCATCAAGGGCCATAACCCACACTCTGCCAAGGTCAAGAAGAAGAATTCCCATTAAACCTCATTCCCTGGTGTACAGACATAAATTTAAGTCATTATTTATACCTAGGTAAAGGAGGGAACAAAACTGTAACCGTCTGCACTGATGTGAGGCATAATGAAGAAGTGGCCATTGCCCTCAGTGGAAAAGATCCCTGAACAAATATAACTGTTCAGGAATAGAGATTTAAAAAGAAAATACATCACACTGAGCGGTCTTACCCTGTAAAACATTGTTGGAGTTAACCGTAGGCTGGGCAGCAGGGGTGCTTGCAAGGGACACCACATTTGCTATGACAGGGGTTGAGTCCTTTCTCAAAGAAGGAGGGCCCGAGGAGGAAGCTGGTGCCATAGAAAGGTTTGCTGGACAGAATGAGCAGAAGAAAACTAAAATAAGCAACGAGTTTACAAAACACTGTTTCTGAAACAACATCCACCCCTCAGATTTATCTCCAACTGAAAAAGCCTGCTCTATGAGAAGGGAATGTAGGTGTCAAACTGCAGCGTTTCGGTTTAAATAGGAGATGGCTCCACAAGCAAATGATCACATTTCATAAAAAAATACTGTTCTGAGGCACTGCATCATCCTGGCAGCCCCGGGTTCAGAGAGGTGCCTAGAGACCAGTTTTGCAAAGGCACTGCACTTGCCTCAGCTGCAGTCGCAGGCCCACCACACGTTTTGCTGCCTGTACTAACAGCCAAACGTACTGACAGGACCAGGAATGACACACGGTATAGCCAGTATGAAGTTACTTACGTATTACAGCTCCCACCAACGTGAGCAGATGTGCACAAAGGTGAAGAGCTGAATATGGCCTGGCACACACTACAGACTTTCAGTTAATACTCTTCACTGCTGGTTGGGCACCTTACTGTTGCAGTCACCATCACGCAGTGGGAGATCATTCCCTCTTTAGGATCAGTGCTATCTCTGCCCTTTCTTTTGCTTCTCTTCCTGCCTTTGTGGGCCTCTCTTTAATTCTTCCCTTTGCATTTCATTCCCTACAGAAACTCAACAGTTCCTATTCCCGAGGGCTCCATTCCCACCCTCCTTTCCATTCTACCTGCTGAAGTAACGAGTGAGGAAACATTAATCTTGGCATTGATACTTCAAGAGTCGACACTTACTGACACAGAAATGCTAAGTTCTTCACATGCCTACAGACCACACAGAACTGGCTACTTCAAGTGCCTCTATGAAGGCTGTACTCTACTAATTTCACCACTTGATTTTTTTTGTTAAATAAACATTAACATTCTACCATATCTGGCTACGTGTTATCAGGTACAAAAGACAAGCCAGTTATTTAACATGGATCCAACAGATATCAGTACATTTGATGCCAAACAAACAGGCCTTTGCTTTATGAAAGTGATTGAAAAGCAAGTGCTTTCATTCCATCTTCTTGAAAATCACAGTCGAGGTCTGGTATACGAGGCCATCTCATTTCATACCCGCAGAAGTGCGAAACTCTCAGAACTAATTGAGAGTGCTAAAAATAAGCCCATTCAATGGCAATGGGCAACCCCCCAGTAGAAGGGATATCTTAAAAAGTTCACCGAGTGAAGTTTCCAACTAACCGTTCACGCCACAGTCATGCACACCAAAAGGCAACACTAATGCCAGGCTGGTTTACCTGTGTTGTTTTGGGGTGGAGGGTCAGGAACACTTTGCTGATTACAGAACAAGAGAATACAAAGCAGATTGCAAAAATGCTTGATCTCCCCTTGCCACTTCATGGACTCGCTGAGTTTACCTTGCCTCTTACAACCATCGCACTTTGCCATCTAGGAAGACAGAGTGAGGGAGAAGTTAAACACACTTGTAAACGACGAGTCGGTGTATAAAAACCTCTGTGCACCCTCTCAGTGCATATAGAGTAGAGAAATCTGCAAGGGTGCAACGTTTTTGCAGTGTAACTTAAAGCAGCAGAACACCGTCTGTCCTCCCACAACCCATTATTAGTTTTTCTCTACATAGAAACTGCTACTCCAAAGTTAAGCAGGATTTACTCATCTCTCACGTATTTACAGTATATTCCATGGACACAGAGGTCGCCTACAGGCGGTTCACTTAGTGCCTAACGTAGGGAGTCTCCTTTGCCAACACATTCATATTCTAGCGGATGCTACGTGAGAACACTGCTTACCTGGTAATACAAAACTGTGAATTTAGACATGCACTCCTCTGAGCAAAATTCCTCCATTTTCCCCCCAAAGTGATGCTGGACCAGTTTGGGGGAAACCTGTAAACAGTAACTGCACATTTTACAGTGGTTTCCCCAGCGCTTAGCCAAGTCGTGTTTATAGAGCAGTTTACAACCTAAAAGAGGAGAAAACAGCAAAACCAGAAAACATCTTTAATATCAAAATGACATTTTCTTGGCACTTCTGTACCTTGTATTTAGTTATGTCTGTAACGATTTGTTGAAACATGCCATTAAAGTGTAACGTGTGAACAAAGTTCTGTGTTTCTAAACCTAAAAACCAGTTTTCTAACCTAAAAAGATCAGGGTTCTCTTAGTATCACCAATAATTTTGAGACAAACCACTTCGGGCTCGATTTGCCTGAGGCACAGCCTTGCCCCTTCTCACCTTCGCTACAGAAGGGTTTGTCGATGCCTGAGAATCGCACAATCTCCTTGATAATTTTCTCAACTTTGCAGTATTCACACATCGCCATTACGCTGCTCCTCTTCTTATAGTCATCACAGCAGGTCTTCCCACAGAACTGGAACATCTTACCCTGCAACACAGCAGGAATGTTTTGGTTTTGATGTTTCCCATCCCAGGTAACTCGTTTTCATTGTTAAAAAAGCCCTCAGAGGTGTATTTATGACCTCGGAAATCAACACCAGACAGCACTAGCAAGGAAGTCTCACCGTTTGGCTTTATAACACAGTACAGTTTTCTGCAGAAAGCCCTCACCAAAGTGCTTTGTCCTGGAACCAAAAGGATCATCTCTGGGACCAAGAATCAGGAATGTGCTCACCTAGCCAAGCAATCATAGGGTTTGGGTTTTTTGGAGGGGTTTTTTTTGCCTCTGTTTTTAAGATCAAAGAGCTAGCATTGGTATTAATTGTGATAATAGCTAAACGATACCCAAACCAGTTTCCAATTCCTCCACAGCAGGTCATAGTAAGCACCAGAGCAGTGCTGCCAGACCACTGCACACAAGCTACAATTTCTGGGGTTTCTGTTGAGAAATACGAGCTTGAAAAGCCCTAATCTTTATTACCTTGTAGTCAAGCAGTTCTGGTTTGGTCGCAAACAATCTGTTACAGTGCTGACACCTGAGTTTTACAACAGGACGGGCAAAAGTGACTTGCTGGGACTGGGCAGCCAGCCTCTGTAGACCAGCTGCAGCCGAACTGCTCACGGAGCTGGGGGACACGGTCGAGGTGGTGCCACTGGCCGATACCGTCGCCCCCGGAGGAATGCTTACAATGACTTGACCTTGCGACAGAGGTACCACTGGGGAGTTCATCGCCGCGGGCTTGTTGAACAAGTTCTGCAGGAAAGCAAATTGAGGAATAGACTTTATTGTACAGTATTACGTATTTTACCCGACATCCCAGATATTTACGCCATCAATTCATTACTCTGTTAATTCAGCTAAGAAGAAATCCTAGATGCCACACCTGAAAAGCTACTACACAACTGTAGCTGCAAAAATTGCGTATGCTCCCATCTGACATAGCCAAGTGATACTGAGGGTTTGATGAAGTTTTACAGCTGTTGCACTGAACTTGAACACCTGAGGGTGAAACAGAGAAGAAAAAGTGATTTATGCAACGTCAGGTTGTATTGCAGATAATTTTGCACTGCGCATACAAAACCAGAGAATCCGGATGACAAGCCAAGGTGCACGAGGAAGCCTGAGATGACATTTCTACAGATTCAGAAGCAGACACTGCAGCTGCGGTGCCTGTTGTTTGCCAGATCCTTTAATTAATCTCCCAGTATCCCTAGGATGTCAGTAAGCATTTTTCTATTTTACAAGAAAAATAGCCGAGAGTCTGCTTGCCCAGCTCACCGCACCATGGGGCAGAGGTAACCACGCTCGTCGCCCTGGAGAGCCAGGGGCAGACCGCTCGCGGCGGCGGTACGGCCATGCCCACAGCGGTGGCTTTGTCTAGCTGGGAAACCCACCAGCTGCACTTGCAAGAGCAGAAAATAGGTTCAGGTTTATTATCATGTTTAAAATCTCCAAAATCAAAGCTGAAATGGCTGTTCTGCCACTCTTAGTTTATCTGTGGTAGAAAGTCCTTATGCTCCCATCTCAGCAACACCCTTTAAAAAGAAAAAAAATAAAAGCCACTTCCCACCCTCCCCAAAAAGAATATCAGCCATAACTTTAAAGCAAACTTCAGAGAAATTATGCTTCGAAAGAAGTAAAATGATAAACTTACCTGAAGAAGTAACCATTTTTACTTTGTATGCTGACAAGCAGTTAACAGAACAAAAGAGTTCAGTTTTTCCCAAGTTATTTGTGCTCTCTATCATCTCTGCTGAAGATCTCAAAGATTTACACAGTGCACAAGGTGTGATTTTAGCTGACTTCTGTGGAAACATCGAAATTTGTCAATTCACTGGAAGCTCAGTATTTTTATTAACCTGGAAATTAATTGCTAACATATAAAATGTGTATAGAAGTGACTGCCAGTGCACTTAAACCAGCACTTATTTTACATCTGTATTATTTGAGAGCTAGTGCACCAGATCGTTTCATTATGAACGCCTTAAAAATGCACTTTGTTCTGTCAACATCTGTCCTAGATCTTCACAGAAGGACAGAAGAGTGTACGTTTCCAAGGATTTAACACCACCCACAAAACCCCAGAAACTATCAGAATGGATCTGACAATTGAGTTGAATGCTGTTTAAAAGTCAATAAAAAATAGATTAGACTTAACCTCAGACGCTTTGAACATGCTACATTTTCAGGAAGACTAACATATGTGGGCTTTTGATGGGAGATGCAAAAGCAGCATGAAATCTCTCTCCCTTCCAGCTTACTTAATTTAATTTCCGGATTTGTTTCAGAGGACAACTAATGTTGTAGGTAATTTTCTGGATGAAATACTTCTACAGCTTGGGGTTTTTTTTTAATTCATTAGTCCCTTCTTGGGATAAGTAGCCTGAATAACAGGGCAGCAGAGTCAAGTCACAAAATGAGGTTACACTATCTTATCAGAGGGCAATTTTTCCTAAAGTAATTGCATTTAAATAAGTCAGCCAAAAATAATTGAGCTATTATAATAAATTAAGGTTCTCTCAACTGCTCAGCTCTTTAAGAGGTTCCATTATAATAAAAAAGAAAATACTAAAAGTTTAAAAATGAAAATCAAAATTAACAACTAATTTTTACTTTTCCTCTCCACTTAATTCAAATGCTACCATTTAATAGAGAATACTCAGAATACTCAAACAGGGAGCCTCTCAAAGGCTGAAAAAAGTCACAGCGAGCTGCTGCTGAGCGTCCTCTCTCCCCCTGGAATACTCTGGAGGCCAGTTCAGCGGTGAGGGAAACGGAGCAACATGTTTGGACAAAGATCAAGCAGCAAACGGCCAAAGAAGTCATCTTAGACCAAGACAGTAACTGAAATCGTCAACTAAAAAATCAGGTGTTTCTTAAAACACCCAAAACCTAACCAAAGACATTTTCTTAATACTCTGTCAAAACATACCTGCTTGTAGGCTGTCACACACGTTGAACTGCAGAACTTTTTCGACTGTCCCTCTATCTGAAGCATGTGACATTGGCCAGAGCCACTGTAGCAGTATCCTCCACAATTCTCACAGCAGTTCATGGTCAAGTTGTTAGCTGAGCGGAACTTGGAGAAGCAGGCGTCGCTGCAGAGCTTGTGTACCACGTTCTGGTAATTCACTTCATGCCTAATCTGGAAGAATAGAAAGAATATATAACAAGGGTGGAAAGAATCTGGATGTTCATCTCTGCGATAGACAGCTTATCCCGATCTAAAGGAAATTCAAATGAAAAAGTATTTTGCAATTACCACTGCATTCTTCTGGCACATGCTGCACTTGCTTGAAATGCTGTTAGTGTGAATAGTAACAACCGGTTTCCTTTTCAGTTCATATGTAGAAAGACAAGACTGGCTGCAGAAGTCCTTACTGGTGTTTGTATTGTCAAACTGGGCAGTGATTACATCCTTTGGATTTAGAATGTCTCTATGGAAAAAAAAAAGAAAACCAAACGAACGAAGAGATAAAGAATTAACGTTGGTTTCATGTCAACTCGCTGTCCTTTCTTTATCTGCAGGCTAAACATTCCCCAGAAGAGGGTGGATTCGTTTAATTTAAAGCTTTTCTTTTTGCTGATATAAGGACCTGACTTCAGTTTTCTTTTCCTATTAGGAAAATCGTTAAGTAGTACAATTCTCAAGAAGGTGTTTTGTGAAACATTTTGTACCTGGACTTGGAGGTGCCCTATAAATATATCAAGCTGTATCATTAAGTCTTTTCAAAAGGAGCTGGGAAAAGATAACTGTTTCGCAGAGTCTTATTTACTAAAATAAGTTTAGAAAGCAGGATACGTGGAATAATTCCCTTTAACAATGAAAATACAAATCATAACAGGGTAGGGAAAAAAAGGGGAAAACCAGAAGGTCACACAATTTGTAATCACCACGTAGTTCAGTCCAAAACAGTCTGACTAACACTGTAATTTTCCATCTCCTACCTCCCATCTACAGTTTTGTTTATTTGTTGCTGGATTTTAACAAATCGATCTTTCTCTTTCTTTCTTCTCGCTTTTGAAACAGTCATTCACAGAAAAGTGAAGTCAAAAAACTAGCAGGAAATATTTATGAATTTTCTTGGTTGGAAGGATGCCTCCTCCCTTCTCTTGCCAGAGGTAAACCATTTTTCAACAGAATAAAAACAAATTACAGCCAAGACTGCTAAACTTTACCACAAGGCCTTTTCACGGTGAGGCAGCAAGTGAAAAGAATAATTAATTAAAGTCTGGAGTTTAAGTTCAGTTGACCTTGCAGAACTGAAAGTAATAAATTTGTTGCTGAAGAAATGACGAGCCAAGCCGCATTCCTTCTGCAAGGTAACTTTCATAACTAAAACCAAGGCATCCTCTCTCAACAGCCTGCAGCACAACCAGTCTGCAAAGTTAGTTATTTGCCTCAAGTTAACGGTGTAGTAACAGCACAACTTAAAAAGCCAGAGACAAACGTCTCCTTTTGCTAATTTGGACATAATCGTACAAACACACAGCAAATTTTAGTAATTCATGGTTTTTTTTAGAGCCGAAGCTTGAGGCCTGTGTTTCCAACGGGACTGGGGAAAATCCAGACCTTTTCTAAAGAATTTTTCCCAAGTTGGCTCACAAAAGAAAATTTTTTTTTTCCTTTTTTTTCCTCCAAACAAAAGCCCTTCTACTCCAGGCCTGGGTAGAAAGCAGCTGATTTGGGTACTGAAACCCCACCTACCTAAAAACCTCAATTCTTAACAAATTTAATCTCTCAGCACCTTATGAAAGCAGCAGTGATATATTTTGAAGAGCTAAGACCTAGAGAGAACTAAGCTCACAGAATGAAGCCAGACTGGAAAGGTAATGTGATTTTTTTTTTTTTTTTCAGAATCTAAGGAAATATCCTGCCTCAAATGTATTAATTTACTCGTGCTTTGTTTCAATTTAGGGATTCAGGAAATCTCTTTTCATCTAAAAAAAATAATGCATCAAATGATTTTTGCAAATGGACTGGTTAGTTCCTGCGAGAGTGCGACGACATTATTAAACAGCAGGAAAATGCAGTACCTTGTGAAACACCATTTGTCAAGTCGGGCTCGTTTAAATCAAGACAAGATGCCCACTTCACAACAGAGCCTGTTAAATCTACGTGCATGTAAAATCCAATTAACGGAATGGAACTGAAAGGGGAGCAACCAATTAAGTGACAGTATCGGCCAGGATTTTTGGAAGGGAAGTGCAACAGAAGCAGGCATCGCAGAAACAGCGCATTGCATAAAAAGAGAACAGAAGACTTTCATTATCTGCTTGAATATCAATTCTTACTAGAACAAATTAAAACACTGTCCTACTTTGAGCAGCTCGAGCAGGTTTTCTTGGTAGAAGCTGGTGGGCGAGAGGCTGGAACAGTGTATCCAGTGAGGCACAGTGTGGAGCAGAAGAGCTGGGTAGAGCCTTTCCTCTGGTACGCGGTTTGCCCCTTCTGCAGGATTTTTTTACAGCCAGAACAGGAAACCCGAACAGCTGTGGTTGGAACTGAAGGAAGCATTTTACTCATGCCAGAGGATGCCACAGCAGGCTGGAAACCTGATGACAGCTGTGGAGCTAAAAAAAAAAAAAACCACAGAGAGAAAACATAGAGTAACTGTTATGTATGTATTATGTACACATCATGCACTTGTGTGCGGGGGGCAAGCACAAAGCTTATGACTTCACTTGGGTTGCCAGGGTCTAAGGGAGAATTAAATAGCAGATGAACTTGCCATGAATACATGCCCTGTGCTGGTTTTCTGCATAGTATAGTGTTTCAACTACTCTTGAGACTGGGAATGCACTTCTAACGTCTCTTTCACATTCAGTTTTCCTTTGTATCAAAAATACAATTATTTTTCAATCTCTGAATGTCACTGTCTCGAAAATAAACTATTCTTTTGCTCCTGGGGTCAGACATAGCAAATGAATAGCACAATAAACTGCGGGACTATTTGCAAAGGTGATAA
This sequence comes from Ceryle rudis, assembly GCA_033439905.1. Taxonomy (NCBI): domain Eukaryota; kingdom Metazoa; phylum Chordata; class Aves; order Coraciiformes; family Cerylidae; genus Ceryle; species Ceryle rudis. The sequence goes on along the minus strand of JAAGNO010009524.1, from coordinate 17,991 downwards.
TTTTACACATTTAAATAAAGTTAGTCTTGCCTATTCCTTACCAAGAGGACTGCCACTGACTGAAAATACAGCACTGATTTTCAGCTCCCCTTCCTGAGTTTTTGGCTGTTGGCCGTACTCCTAAAAAAAAGGGAAAGGAAAAGAAGAACAAATACGCACATGTAATAACAGGTTACACGATTTCCATTCTTTCATAATGCTGTATGGAATCTTAATGAAGAGTGAGCCTCCTAACGCTGCTTCAAAGGCCACGTTTCCAGATACACGAGCTGCTGTACGAGCACACACAGAACCTGCTCAGAGGTTCACAGCAAAATACAATCGAGGGTGTCGTGTAGAAATGGAAAAGCACGGCCGCCTGGTACACTCCCCTTCCCAGCTGTACTCAAGACTCCTCAGAATTCAGCCAGACAAAGCCTAGGAGAAACGTAGGCTTCCCTCTCACCCAGACTTTCCACCCAGAAGTGCTCTGCAGCCCCTGGCACTGCTCTGTGAAAGGAGCTTTATCTTTACATTCACAGGTGATAACCATGAAATAGGGACTGGGACCTGGAAGGGGAGCAGCGTTGTGTACTTAACCAGGAGTGAAGTACCCTGGAGGAACCTACGGGAAGCTGCACAGCAGATCACAGCTGGCACCAGTAGATGCCCACTGGTCCCTGCTCGGACTGGCTTCAGTGAGAGGGGAACAACCTCACGCTTTCTGCAGGATGAGGAAATCCCCGCAGACAGTTGTGCGTGGAATAGCTGACATACTATAAATTACCAGCTTACTCCACAGCAGCTATTCATACTTTGACACCATGATCTCCCCAGAAATCTGAACCGTAAAGCAGCTTGTAACACTCCACATGTAAATCTTAATAGGCTGAAGAGCATAATCTCTGGGAGCTACAGAGATGGTTAAGATTTAACCTATTTACAGTCATCTGAGAGTAGCGAGGGCGTGATGTCATGTTATGACTGAGCTAAATTCAGGGTTGCTGTCTGGCTGCAAGGTAAGCCAATTCAAAACCACTAAGCAAAATTAAGCTCTCACTTCTCAGCGGCATTGAACTGCACCCTCAGCTTAAGCCATCTCCCGTAATCACACACTACCAGCCACATAATACAGGCTTAAACTGCACCCTCCTCCTACCCCTGGGGGAAAATCAGAAGTTCCTATACTAAGACAATCAAACTATTTCTCAACAGGTTTCTCAAGAGAACAGGCAACGGTATTCATTTGTCATGTGAACCATCAGAATAAACACTCAAATCTCAAGTAAGAGAAGCTTTTAAGCTGGGCATGGCCGTGTTGTGATGGTGGGGTTTAAAGCACTATTGCTTTTGTTTTGTTTTTAATATTGCAATTTAAAAACTAGTTCTTTGCAGAAATACAGTTTTTAAAAGCATTTTAACTGCAGTTTTATCCTTGGTCAATACTAGTAAGAGAAATGGAGGCAAATCCTGACATCGACCGTGCCTGATCACGTATAGTTTCACAGCACAGTGAGAGTGCTGAAAGCCAAGAACCTTCAGCTCCAACTACTGGTTACAGCAAGAAATGCTCTTATCTTTCAGGATGCATGAAAAAACCCCACCAAAACCCCACACATTAATTATAATCTAAAGCAAACCAAAATGAACCCTCATCGGTTCTCACACTTTTCCAGGATCAGGCAGGGTTGATAATTACAGGATTTTACTCCAGGAATGAATATGTTGAAGCATAAAATATTTGATACTTCAATTCTTCAAGTCTTCACTTTTACTTATTGCTACCATCTTTGATAACCACAGACATCTTGTGTTGCATTCCACACAAATCCCCACAGCAGATGCCATCTTGAGAGGACAAAAGAATAGACAGATTGAACTAATCTACACTTGGATTGACATTAGATACGCTTAAGGAAAAACAAACCCAAACAATCTCACGGACACTGAACAAATCATAAGGGCAGTGAAATCTGAATACTTTCAAATACTTAGTTTACTACTTTATTTTATTAAGCCAAGAGTATTATGGGAAAAGAAGAAAAAAAAAAAACGTTGGAAAGACAGGCCCAGAGAGAAGAGGAGGTATCGCAGAAGTACACAGAATGATGCTACAGAAACCAACCCCTGCACAGGAACACCAGCACTCTCCCGTGGATGCAAGTGGGAGGAATCATCTTGGGAAGTTCTGCACACCTTTAACTGGGTGTAAAGTTTGGCACGTGACCCAAATATTAGCAGTGAGGAGACAGGAATTGCCGCACAGATCACTTCCCCGGTGTCACATGGAAAACCAGTGGCAGGGACCAGTTAAGAGCTCAGCAATCCTTGCCCCAGCACCGCTCAGTGCATAGGTCAGACTCTCAATGTTGCCATTACTGAACTGTTACCTGTATCGGCGGAAGAGGTGTCAGTCTCAGATGAGCAAGTCGTGTAAACACATGCTTAAATTGACTTCACTGACGTGTTATGTATTGAAATGTTTTGCTAAGTTAAGAATTCTAAGTGTTAACTGAAACCAAGAACAAACAACAAACCTCCATGCTCGCAGAGCTAACCTCCGGGAGGGGAGCAGCAGGAACAGCACTGCTTCAGCTACACATCTCTAACGGTGACGACTCACCGAGTACTCGGTCAAACACGATTTACAGATTACTTCCCAGTGAGACCGAGTTGACGTAAAGTGTCTGTATCGCCACAGGTTTAATAATGAAAGTTTTACAGCACTCTGCTTTGTCTCTAACTGAAAAGCAAAACATTTTCAGTGACATGGTAACATGACATCAAAAAAAGTTGGGGGAGTTGGGGGTTTGGGTTTCATGGTAGTATAAGAGGGAAAAATCCTTCTACTAAACTAGGTTCTTCAAGTTAAATTTCGGTCAACAAACCAAATAAATTGCTGAATTTACGTCCAGCTTATGCGGTCAGCTGTCAGACCAAAATGAGAAATGCAATGGGAAACTTACCTCGGAATTATCAGGTTCATCTTTAATTTTGTCTAATAGTCCCTGCTGTGGGGCCATAGCTTTATCATATTCGTCATCCAAAGGCTCCTCCTTAATTCTAATATTTGGTGCAAAGGAATTCCCCAGCTCTTGTCCAATAGAATCCTTACTAGAAAATAGGTAGCTAGACTCCTGAAACAATAATATGAAAAAGAATTCACCCTCCTGCATCTGCCATGAGGAGTTGGGCTGCTGCCAAGGGGAGTTTCTGCTGCAGACCAAGAGAAATGGGTCCTGCCACTGGAAGGTGGGAGAAATGATGGGCAGCAGCACCCTCTGCCATCCCACCCCCAATCCTTTCCACTCCTCTGGACAAAGCAGAAGCCACCCAGCTCTCTAAGTTGGTTGTCAGGAGGGGCACTCGGCTGTTTGGGCAGTGTCTCCTGTGGATACAGCTGTTCCCTGTCTCATCCGGAAAAAAGGCAGCAGGGCAGAAGGATGCATCCAGGTCTAGATTCGGCTCACCATGCTGAACATGAAAGTGGCTATCAAAGGAATCCTCAATCCAAAGAGAGGGTCAGCAAAATTTTACAAAATTATATGCACTGTTTAAGTAGCAGAGATGTCTAAGAGTCAGAAGGTCAGTTTTCTTGATAGTCAAATTACACTCAAATAGTCAAATTTACACTCAAATACAAAATACATATTTTGAATTATTCCAGTATACTGCTGCACTTGCAAAAGTGTTTGAAAGATCTATAGCTTACCCTGAAGTTAGTTTCTGGAGTTTGTGGCGCTAACTGCGTCCGTAATGTTTCTTCTACTTGATTATGAACTGAGGAAAACATATACATTAAATATAAATGAATACAGATTCCAACGCATTTCCTTCAAAACTATCTAGAGTCTCATACCGATCCCAAACCCCACAGTCTGACAGCACCTCAGCAGTTTTAAACCATTCCCTTTCTCCTCCCTGCAAATAAAATGGCAATTCTAAAGGAGAATCGACTTTTTTTTATTGTTATTATTCTACTGGATCATTATTTTCCCATTCCGGCAAAACGGTTGTGAAATTTTGAGGTGAATTGTTTATACATAATTTTCTACACCCCAATGGGTTCTGAACTCTCCTCTATTTTGACATTTAAATCAGAAAATATTCTTCGGAGCAACAACTTTGATCCTTTTCTTTGCTGTTCTGGTCTTTTGCCTCTCCCCCCTTCTCAGGAAACAGTGCACAGAAATATTCTTCACTTGGTAAGGTAAAAATAAAGGGACATCTTTAACTCTTCTTCATTTAAAAAACATCGGTATTGCTTCTCTATCTTTTGTGCAACCTGGGAGCACTGATTTTAAGACACCGTTCCTAAATACACAGAGTTTAAATATCAGCATGATAAGCTGTGAACCTGAACCAAAAGCCAGGAGGCTCTCACTTGGTGGCCAACCCTCTCTCCACACAGTCTTCTGAATAAAATTAATTTGCATGTTCCAGTCTGGTTATTCTGATCTCCTTCATTCACTGTTCTACTGTAACTTTGAGAGCTTGGGAAGTCAAAAACAAGTGCGTGGGCAGCAAGACTACTGGTGACTGTCAGGCTCCCTCCAATGAGAAACGGATTACAGGCATCTTTGGCTGGACAAAGTCCAAGACACAAGTAGGAAGAAGGAGAGCAGTCTCCCAGGAAAAGCAGATCTCACGTTACCCTCTGGCTAACTTCTGGCAGACACCAATACATCGCTAGCAAGACTCTCCGTGATGCTACTATGGAATGCATGCTGCTTTAAATACATATACATTCATGAAGAATTGGTACTTGGCTCAAAAAACAAAGAATCTTTCCTGGACATCAACTTAACCTAAACGTCATCATCTTTTCTTTTAAGAAATTTCAAGGTCTATAAAAACAGTGAGAATAAAACAAAAGGAAGCTTGAATTGTCGCCCAGCTTTGATTAGTAAACCACAGCAACAAAGGATATGTAGAAGCTTTGAAACAAGCTGTGGAGGACAAGCTCCCCCTAACGCTGCCAGCCCCTTCCACAAATCCCCACCCCAGTACAGAGTTCATCGTATTTCAGGGTTCTCTGTGAAACCCTTCCCTACATGCAGCCGTGTGTGTTCTCTTCCACAAGACGATGGTTTGATAACTAGCCCTACTGCTAATTTCTGTCTAGTTCTTTCTTCCTCTTTGCTGGGTAGCCAGGTCTACGATGTCAACAGTTACCTGCTTTGTCAAGAAAACTGCTTTTCAATCTAGAATCCATATCTTTAGGGATTTTTTCCAACCGTTTTTCACGTTCTTGAAAATGTCCTTCTCTATTCTTGTCCTTTGCTGAAAAAGTCTCTTTGCCATTATCTCTTGTTATGCTAAAATCTTTTCTAATTGATTTAAATACAGGGCCCTGCTCAAATGGTGACGTGAGATCCTTCTGGATTGTGTTCTGAATCTGGATTTCTTTTTCACTGTCCAGTTCATGTTCTGTAATTCTCTTGTCCTCTTCCAGGTGGTCTTCATCGTGAATCGCCGAAGAAAGAGTGTCTTTTGGAGTGAAATTTTGATCGTCTTCATTGTCACTCCCAACAACGGGTATTCCTGCAAGATCCCCAGAGTTCAGAAAATAATCATCATCGTCATCCAGCAGCGAGTTTTCAGATCCTGTTCGATTCTGTATTCCGTAGGATATGCTGTCGAGGGCAGGTGCCAAGCTGTGGTCAGTAACCTCAGACATTTCTGCGTCCAGAATTTCATCACCTAGGGAGAAAAAACCACCAACATAAGCAGTCAGAAAATTCACCAACTTCATGTGTAACAAAGGCCAAGTATGAGCATCCTTTGCTAATCTGGCTGATGTTGCAATTCCTTGAACGCTCTAAGTCTTCTTGGGCCGGCATTACCGATAAAACATTGCTGACGTAAGACCCAGCTCTGTCCCACTCGCCACACAGTGAAGCAGAAGCAAACTGAGTAAAACTAACCAAAGAAAAACCACTGACAGTTTATCTCATTTGTAACACTTGTGAAGAAGGCAGTGCAGGGAGGGAAGGAGCAGCAAGGGTCAGGAAAAGGGCAGGACAGTCTCTTTCAGCAGCAGTGATACTTCTAAGAAACGTTTGGTGAAAATACGGCCTTAGATAAATAAATAAAAATACTTACATTTTTCTGTAATATCAAATACCGCATCAGATTTATCTTCAAACTGCAAAAAGGAAAGCACTGTATCATTATCTCGGTCAGCTGCCATGCACTTTGCTAAAATATATCTGATCAACCCCCAAACCAACAAGGATCACAATTCTGCCTCCTTCCTTTCTCGCCCTGAGCAAAGTTCTGTGAATGAAGACTCTCGCATTACTGAGAAGTCACACTCACCCTAACACATCCAGAGGTACATAGAAAAAGCACACAATGAAAATTTAGACTTAGCATTGCTTCCCGGAGAGGGTGGAGGAGAGAGGGGAGGCGGGGACGTCAGAAATGTCAGTTCTATACGGGCTACTTGTAGCAGGTCGAGATCAGAGGTTCTGCTCTCTTTGACACTCTGAGTCTTCACCTCCTCTGAACACTATAAATGGAAAGGCAGCAGCGTGTACAGCTCCCACCGGCGTGGGCTGCGCAGTTCCAAAGGTTTCCTCTCTCTACCAGGGAATGGCCCTTCCCAGGAGCAGTGAAGTGCAGTGCTTAACATCCTAACAGGAAGGAGACGAGCGCCAGTGTGAGCGTAACCAAAGAAGGACCAGCCGATGACTCCGAATGCTGTACAGAATATCTGTTTACATTAAACATGCTCTGACAGATGTTAAAGTTGATGGCATGCGTGAATGCTGTCTGAAGAAGTAGGTGCACTCGGCTTAATTCAAGTTTCATTTAGAATGTCCAGCTTGTTAGCATCCTTCCTTTCTGCCTAGAAGATAACAGCAACACGTTTAAGTCATCTCTCCTTTCTCTACATCTCCAGCTCTGCGCTTTCTCTTCTGGTAGATCCTGCTCACACTTCAATTCTTAAGCCATCTTAAGGAAAGTAATGGGATTTGACAGCAAAGGGATAATCTCTAATTTCATTTAACTCAAGTCATTTAGTTGATAAATCCAATATTCCAGCGGACTCTGATGGGAACTATCAGTTTGGTAGCAGCCAGCTCCAGGAAGGGATAACAACATATTGTCCCGGGGTTTATCTGACAGCAAAAAGTCCATTGGCCTCTTTCCAGTATCACCTGCAGGTCTACAAGGACAAGTCAGCTCCTTCAGCTTAATTTGACACACATGGAATAGCGAGGGTCTGTCCAGCACTGTGACTATCAAGACAAGTTGATACTGCACCAAAACTTTCCAGCTTCTCTAAACAGATAATTGAGGCTAGAAAAGTGAAATACAGAGCCAAAAGAACAGCACAAGTTTCACTCCTCCACAAGGCTGATGCAAATCCATTCGTTGCAGTTATCTAGAGGACAAAAGAGTAGGGGAACTCCTTCCAGGAAGGTCTGCAAGGCCTGAGTTCTCTCACGGCTATAATGATGCCAGGAGTGTCTCCAGAGATGCAAGTTTAATGTTGATCTAGAAGTCCACTTGTAGTCAACTAAGTGTACTCTGGTGTAAAATTAATCCCTATAAATACTGGATATACTTAGTGCTAATACCAGATACTGAGGACAAGGATAGCAGTTTTTATAGAAGAACAGAAAAAGGATCTTGTTGCCATTTGATAGTATCGGCGTACAAAGCCTCGGGAGGCAAAACCGACAGCCCAGGTCTTTTTCTCTGTGCTGACCTTCCTTGATCCTTTCCTACTTCACTAATGCTCTTTCTTCTCCAAAAAAAAGTCTCAGACAATTTGCTGGGAGGGTGAGAGAAGTTTTCAGCATTAGATCATCCTGTTCTCAAAGGAGGTTTAATCAAAGTAGTTCTTTAACTCTTTTGAGATGCAGAGTCCCTGTTCTAGGTTCTGCCACAGCCCTGGTTACCTTACACATCCACACTCCAGGGATTCCTCCTCCTCTGGTGATAACAAGTCTTTTAGTAATAGGTGACAAAGCCAGAAGTGCTGTTGTTAGGAAAAGAATACATTTTGCAGGCTGGACCTCTCTAACCATTTCATTCAAAGAAATGACAACACGTAAGTGAGCACAAGAGGCCACCTGCAAGAGCCATTAGGGACTACCATAAATATTTTGAACAAGTTGGAAAACATTTACAGTCTATCTGGAAGGAATCCAAGACACTTCCCAACCACAAGGTCATCCTCAGGAAAAAAACCAAAACAACAAAACCCAACCCAAACCCAACCGAAAAACAACAAAACAAGCCAAGAACCTGTTTTGTTTCTTTTCTCTTTCTTTTGCCAGGCTGTCAAAATAAGAGATCATCTTGCCTATTTTCTTCCTTTAGAAGGTTTTAGGGTACAGAGGAAGATTTGTGTCTGTGGTCAAAAGCTTCCACTGGAAATATTTATAAAACAGGAACTTCAGCATCTGATAATACCAGCAGTCAGATTTCAGCCACCATCTAGTTTCTGATGGTGAGCAGCATCAGAACTCCCACACGGTGTAAATCCAAAGAGAGGAAACTAGGGCAAGTGTTTGTATGCGTCTGTGTGTGGATACAGATGTATCTACAGACACACAAATATATATATAACACCTCCCCGGTAAATTACTCGTTCCAGAACAGCCTATAACCGGACTGTGCTCTGAAATGAGGGCTCATACAGGTTTTATTTGAATCAGAGTGGGCTATTCTCTCACTCACATAAACTTCTATTCCCTTCCTCAATTCTGTCACAATCTTGTTCAACACCACCTCAGGAGGAAACTTTGTATAGCGAGTTACATAAAAATGTATCACATTAATCGGTCACATAAATTGGCTTTCACTGGATTACGGTCTTGGGTCAGAGAGGAACACAAGCAATAGTGCCCAGGTTACTACAGCTGTATTGTTCTATTCCATTTCTGCAAGGCCGTTCCCTCTCTCACCAGTCCTCATACTTCCCCTGCGATTAGCTGTCATCACTCTTCATTCCCTTTATTTCTCCTGCTCAGTTTTTATAAGATTTGGTGACCGGTGGAACAAAAGAACTCCAGAGGCAAACGTGGAACCGATTCACCAGATGGCATTTCCTACTGGTCATCTCAGAAGAGGCACCTCAGTATCCCAGAGCAAGTCCTGGATAACTACGGCATGGAAAGCATCGGGAGCAGAAAGTTTCCTGTTAAAATACTCCAGGCTTCAACTCCTCAACACAGTCACGCAGTTGTAAAACAAATCTCAAGAACATCATATTTTAAAACACCTTCAGTCAATCACTTTGGCTAATATTTTGCCAGAGAGTAACTTAATGATACTTAGGGCTTTTAAGCAGTGAGCATTCCCTAAGAGTTTAAGGCAGAACACTTTCAGTTTAATATTAGCAAAATTAAACGTTTTAGAATCTCTCTTTTCTTCGGGATTCACTCTCGTTAGCTAGCGTTGTGCACAAAGCAATGCTCTGCCTGCTCTGGGTGTAATAAATCAAGAAAACAAACCAAGAATACAGAAATGGTGACAAAGCAATTAGATACCCCTGGAAGCAATGCATTTTGCTTTAAATTAACTACTCTTCACATAAGGACACTACGGGTTTTATGAAAAAATAAATTCCACTAGGTATGTTGCTGGTTTGTGATAATTGTATCTTAGACTCCGAGGGAACAGCGTTAGATCCGCAGCGCTACCGCGGCTTTGCTTGGAGCGGGCGACAGAAGGAAACCATTTACACTTTAATACATTTAATATAACCAAAAACTTGTTCAACATTTTAACGGTGTTCAAAGTTGCCATAGCATCCATAGATCAGACAATTAATAGATTATTTTTGTGCAATATCAAGAGAGAAGCTGCCAATGGCTACAACCTTGTTTTGTACGCAAAGAGGAGAATCTCTTAAAAAATAAAACAATGCAACAACTTTACATACGCAGCACGTATCTTTCTAGCAAGCCTTCTAAAGCTTGATCCTAGGTTTTACTGCATCCATAAGCAAACTGTGGAAAGGAAGAAGTTGTTAAGAAAACTGCAATTAAAATCAGTCAGAGATGATTCCCAATGTCTTGTCTGCACAGTTTCCCTGTCCCTACAGACACAGCATAACTCCCCGCTTTCAGAATTCATTAAACTGATAAGGAAGACACCATTTAAAAAAAAAAACAAAAAAAACAAAACAAAAAGTAATTTAAATTGCAATTGCTATTCTCGAACCAGGTGCGGGGCGCTCAGGAAGCATCCCCTGACCTTTTCCACATGACATCCCTGGGAGGGATGCCAGGCAGGCAGCCAGCCGCGCTGCACCTCTGCGACGGGAAAACTCCACTGCACGAGCGGAATTTGGCAGCGGGGCTCTCCCGGAGCCGCTTTGCCCATCAAAACACAGACATGACCTATGGATTCATACCTCCGGAGCACCTAGGGAGGGAAGAGCAGAGGGTAACAAAGAGCCAGGCTGCTGCAGATACCTGCTACAGGAAAAGAACTGCTGCGGCAGGAAGAGAACCCGGCGGGGTCAAGCGAGCCATAGAGCTGGGCGCGCGGTGCCGGGCCTGCAGAGCCCCCTAGCAGCCCGGGCTCCAGGCTGGACCTCCGAGCCGGACAGACAGACAGATGGACAGCTGCAGGGCCCGGCACCCCGGGAACCCCCGTGGTCTGCCGGTGGGGGGCTGCGCATTGCTCTTCATGGGGTGCAGGGCCGCCTGCGGGGAGGGAGAGCGGGGGCTCGGCGGATTTTGCAAGGTGCACCCTTGAGCCATGCCCACAACTTCAGAAGAGTATTTCTGATGTAGTCTAAGAGCAATTAAATGGCTACTGTGAGGGCTGTTTTTAAAGACAATTCCCAAACAACTGTCCTTATATGTCAAAAGACAAAGACAGGCATAGTTCAGCTTATCACAGCTCCCTACCTTTCTGTCCAAGCAACATGGCTTTACCGTCCATCTCTCTTACTTCTGCATCTTTGAGTTCTAAGTTTCAGGAAAGAAGATTTAGGCACATGCTGCTGCTGTGGCATTTGTGCATTCTTAGAATCCTGAGTGATTCACCAGAAATCAGGGGGAGCAGTTCAGCACGTAAGTGCATCGCCCCTTCCTGTCCCCAAGTTTTTCTGACATTCCTAAATTTTCTGAATATTCACAAGCCAGCTCCAAACAACGCCCCTGGTGACCTCATGGTTTCCATACCCACCAAACACGCACACGCAGGCTGCATACTGTTACCAACCTATACGGGGCCAAGGAGAATGAGCCTGGCAAACGCACGGGAAGTTACACCGTGCCTTATTTTTTCTGATGATTGGTGGTTTTAACCCATATGGACAAAAACCAGAAGGGGATCCGAGCCATCCTCCCATCCGCCCACAAAAACATGGGTTTGCAAAGGAAACAGCTCCACGGGAAGCAGCTTCACCTTGCAATGGTTTTTGCAAAGCCACCAGTTTGATCTGAGGCCGGTCAGACGCGTGGGCTTTGCAAATTAAGAAACACACGGAGGCACGAAACACACATCAAGCAAACAAACCGAGACATCCACAATAAAGGCTTTCTTCTAAAACCAAACGACTTCTCCCCTCAAAACCTCACCCCTGGCTCTGCACTGAACTTTCCTATTGCTGGTTAAGACACTACAACCAACCGCTGGTGCTGGGGTTTTGGTTACAGTAAGCCTGTGAGCGAGATGAAATTAGGAAAATTCCTTTTTCTCACAGTGTAAGTCAGAAAAACTAAACTGAAGTCGCACGGATGCAAAGTCAGCCAAATCAGAGCAGGGTCTGTACCATAACAGCCTATGTTTCTGCCGTGATACTCAGCAAGCACTTATTCCAAACAAAATATTTCAGTTCAGTTACGTATTTTAGCATCGCACAAGAAAGACAGCATTTTCAGATTACCAACCTACACCTTTGGCCAAAGCTTTCCAAAGTATTGCTCTTTTAGAGCGTGTTCTGCAAAGCACACAAGCTTGAACTCCACTTAACTCAGAAGCTGAGCAGCTCACTGAGAGGCAGCCCCTCACCCTGTCTTCTAAGGGAAAGCCAGTCCATGCAACACAGCTACAAAGCGATGAGGGTGACAACCTGGGGTGGAGGACCAGCACTATAACCTCCGAAAGATCCTTGTACTCAAGGTCTCCCCTGGGAGGATAATTAACCATGTTAGTAATTGCTTGCTGCTCGTGATATTAATGGGAAGGGAAAAAAAAAACCCAACAAAACAAACAACAAAAACAAAAACAAAAACCCAAACAAAAAAACCCTCTGCAAATTATAGAAAGTTTCACATGTATAAAAGCTGCCGTTTGCTTTTTGTTATAATTTGTCCTCAAATAAGAAGCCCACAAGACGGCTTTCCACGCAAATCAGGAAAATTTACCAAAGTAGCACCTTCTGCTTGTTGATAAACACAGCAGGGACTATCAGCCCTCCTTCACAGAATAGTTTATATGTTAATGGGCCCACACTGGTGAATCATCTCATCTACCATTAGGTACTGCAAGTCTTTCTCCTTCTCCCAAGAGTTTGGTGCCAACAACAACAATCGGTGGTGAAAACTGGAGCGCCTGTATGTATATTCAGCTTTCTCTACTTCAGTATTTCTGGGTTTGTAGAGAGAGGAATCTACTTCATTCTTCAAAGTACCTTCCTAACTCAGGCTTCCTTTTGCCTGTTCCACTTCTCTTCCCCACTTCTGCACAGTTCTGTGATTCTCTCCTCTCCTGCTCTCACAAAACTGGTATTTCTCTCTTTCAGGTGGCTACAATTTGAGTCCCATCTGTAACTGTTGCCCTGGTTGGCTTCTACTTTTCCTATGAAGAAGTGGTTCTTACAAGAGGCAACTTAGTTGGATGTTCCACCTTCCTGGCAGATTTTGTTACAAGTATCCAAGGCTTTTCAGAATTAAATGCCTGAACTCCTGTAAAAACAGGCAGAAAAAAACCACCAGTGCTCCGTGATCAGAGCTCTCAGCAAAGCTCCCGTGACTGCTTCACAAGGTGCTCGGGATCTGCCCCGTTACGCGAACACACACGACAGTCTGCACGCAAGGCCTGCAAGGACACGAACCACCACAGCCAGACAGTAAAACCACCAACCCGCGCCTGCTGGGCTCTTCTGCCGGCAAACAAGTGATGGAGGTGAAGCTTCTACAGCCATCATCCACCCAACAAAACCTTCTTTGAACACGTTTGACTGATCAATTCAGTAACTTTCAAGACAGCAGAAATTTTGCCCCAAACCACAAAAAAAGTGTAATTTTTTTTTTCACAGAGCACCATAACAACTCCTGCCAGACAATGTTAAACATAATAAGGACCCGTTAATAGTCTGCATTCACTAAACTCTACTACAGAAAACCTTTCTTGAGCAAATAACACTATTTAATAAAGATGAAATCTTTCCACTTACTTTTCAGACTGTTTCAACATATTATCAAGATTCAAAAAGCTACACAGATCGGTTATTCAGAAAATAATAAAGGAAAGCGAGTACTCCAGAACTTCTCTCCTAGGAATAACTCTGTAGAGTTGTGCTAATTCTGACTCAGGTTCTTCCCACCTACATTTGGACAACTAAACATTGGTTTATTGGGTCAGTGACTCAGGTTTCCTCTCCTTCCGATGGAAACCAAGAGATTCAGGCCTGGGGCTGGGCAGATGACCTTCCAGAGATCCCCATCTCTTGCACTGCTGGCAGAAAGAGTCCAGAGAACCTCAGCGAGACTAGACAGGCAACTGTTCTGTGGGCACAGCGTACAGAGGATCGACTGCAAACAGAAACCGTTCCTTTCTACGCTCTCCTTTGCACTGCTAAGAACGCAAACCCAAGACTCTCCTATCACAACCATCCGTCCTGTTATCTCTCACCTACAAAGCAACGCAGACAGCAAAGACCATCCCAGCACAGGTGTGGCAGACGGACGCACCAAGGCGACATCGCAGGGTTTGCTGGTTCAGAGGAGTCCAGGATTCCTGCACCTTGCTGGGCTCCCCTCCGTCACCCTCTGGGGGAGTCTGTGCTTTCTGACCACCAACACGGACAGCAAAAGTCCGGGACATAAAGACCGGGACTTAAGCAACTGCTCATCCTGATGGCTCTCAGATGCAAGTACTGAGGTGACCCAGGACCAAGACTTAGATTTTTGAGACTAAACTTCTCCAAGCTCTTAGAAGACTTAAAATATTTTTCTGAACCTGGTCCAGCTACCAAAAGGGAAAAGGACCACACGTAAAATTTCAGTTTTGTTTAGATACCAAAAATCTGATGGCTGTAAGAAACTTTAGTTATAATTGACTATCATACATTTTTTACTACATACTTCAAAGGTATTAAACACAACACGCTTTCAAGCTACTGAATGTATGTATAAGCCTTTTCATACTTCAAGCTACTTCTAAAATTAAACAGATAAATCCAACACAATGCAAATATGGTAACCCAATCTAAAAGCATTACTGTCATTCTTCAACCAGTACCTACAGAAAGGACAGATTACATCAGGCGGTTTTTGCATCAGGACCAGCTCAGCAAAGCAAAGTTACAGTCTTTTAAACTTTTTATTTCCCTTGACATTTCTGAGTAGCACCTCCAGAGTGAGAGTGATGGCTGCAGGTCATCTACTCTAGGTCATGAGGTTAGCACCAGTCTGCAGCCTGCGGGACACTTAAATCAGGCTCCCTTTTCCTGATGAGGTTGAAGAGCAGCTCGTGATAGCGATTTCAATCTCTTTCAAACTCGTTCATCACGTGGCTTTTGCTTCAGCCTGGTATGAGTTTCTAGAAATAGAGTAACTGCTCCTGGGATCAGCAACGCGCAAGGATTAGTCTGTCATGGCCTCACACCTACAGCGTCCAGGAAACACTCCGCTGGACCTTTCCAATACCAGAGCTCATTTTCTCCTCAAGTTATTTTCCCAGATTGATTCTCGCTCACTCTGTTTACGCTTTCACTGGACAACTAATTAAAAAACCCCAACTCTGCAGGTGTACTCTGCCCATCTCCTGCTTTTGACCCTGTGGAAACACGGATTTTATTTTTTCTGTTAAGGAACACAAGGCAGAAAACGGGCAAAGATGAGAGACACAGAGAGTAGATGTGACTCTGCTAAGGTGCCCTTCATGAAATATTCTCTGCTGGAGAAGCCTGATTTTGAAGAGTTTAGATGATCGCAGAGAATGTTACAAGCAAAAGCAGGAGCAAGGTGTAAGAGCACTGCTTTCATGCCGCTACCACGCTTAAAGATTGACGAAGAAAAGAGTCATCCACAGGGAAAACCTGAAGAAAACTGACCAGACAAAACTCGCCACAAGACTTGTTTAGGGAAAGGCCACTGACAGTTGGAATGTCTGGAAGGAATGATGGGATCCAACAGTCCTTAAATAGGAGAAAAGTTGAGATAACCCCTTTGAGAACACGGGCAGGGATTTCAGAACTAATTTCCACCCTCCTAGCCATGCAAGAGGCCTTGAGTGGGCATAAAGACCTGCCTGAACTTTTTGGTGTTTTACAGAGTCTGGAAAGTCCTAATGTAAAAGACTGAGAACCACTGTGACGATTCTGAGGGTGTGAATTCAAAGATTATGACACCAAAGCATCCCTTGAGAGGTGCACGAGCCTTTGCAGTGAAATCTTTTCACCGTCTTTGTACCATTCAAGGGCAGTTTAGTAACAAAACTTTTTAAGCGAGATGAATCTCCTTCAATTTTTAATTAAAGCCATGCAAAATTAACAATATTTCCCGGACAGCTGTTTTATGGATGCAGACACCCAGGTGTTCACCCATTCACACCAAATTCACTTCCAAGAGCCCACGTGTCACATTTCAGTAGTCACCGTAGGGCCCAAACTGCCCTGTCTGGTTCAGTGGGCTGACGGGGCATTGTCATAAATAAATGATCATTCTATTCAAAACATAAACTGCTCAAGACAACGATATTAGATGCAAATTAAAGTTGAATGGCCACAAATATTTTTATAAACTAAGTAAAAAAAAAAGCCATAGAAGCAGACACCGTTCACATTGATCTTGATATTATTTAATAAGTATGAAAAGTTGATATATTTTCCATAGAAAATACAACAGCTTTGATTCGGGGTAGAAATGACCCTTCTCTTAAATGATAATTCAGCCCTGAAAACTCACCCGATACTATTAAAAATCAAAACTAGACAAACTTCTTTGTCTGTCTTACACTGGCAAAGAGGTTCTTTTTCAGTTTCTTGCTCATGATGGTGGATTGAGCTAAAAGATGGCAACTGCTTAGCAATGGGTCTTTCAAAATGCCGGTTTCACTATATATGCTTCGGGAATAAGAGTACTTGCAAGAGATTTTAATACTGAAAAGAACAAATCTGAATACACCAGCACTTGCTAAGCTCTTCTCTGAAGAAATGATTACATTATTTATTTTTTTCCACGTGAAGGACAATAATTTGCTATACAAAATGCTCATTATTCCTTAGGCACGGGATTTGAAAGAGTCCATCATCGTGACCTCCCGGAGAAGGGGAACTGGACCACTATGGGGAAGAGAAGTGGGATATGCAGGTCTTCCAAGAGCCCATTAATGATGGCTTTGATGGAAGGTGTACGAGCGTGCCAGATTTATCGCATGCTAATCCCATTCTTCACAGGTTCCACCAGTCACTCAAGCAGCCAGGAGGGATTCACTTCTCCCCATGTTCCTCAAGAACACCTTGGTGCAGAAACTGGTTTTTGGATGGGGAAAGGAGAGGAGCAAGTCGACCTCTCAGCCTCTGAAGATGACAGACGGATACAACACAACGCTGGTGCTACCGTTTATTTTTAAATCTCACGGAACCTTTCTGCATAGTTAAGATTAACCTCCCTGTCAGAGCTGGAGCTAGAAAGGTTTGTTCCTTCAAGCTAGATTGGCAAACTGTGTTTCCTCACTGGGGGCAGCTTCACAAAATTCTTTGGGTTTACTGGTAAATAAACGCGAGTGTCTGAAAGACACAGCTCTGGGACAATTCACTGATGATGTTCATTTCTGTAACTGCGGAGCAGCCAAACAACATCCTCCAATTAGACCCTGGAAGGCCAACTGTTCTGTTTAGCAACAATTAAGTTTCATCGCAAGCACAAGTTTCACGTTCCCTGAAGTAAATTCAGCAAACTGAACTTCTCGCACATGTAGGAATGGAAAAAATGAGCTAGTCCTTGTACTTCTCAAGGCTGGAGAATGGGAAAACTTCATCTTTGGGAAAAGGAACTGGACAGCTCAGAGTCTTGTAGTTGACTATGGACTCTTCCACACAAGTACAAACGTGACAACCTCCTTGCTAACAGAAAGCTTTCGATCAAAAGTTACACGCATGCAGGGCAGAGGACGTGCCTTGTTGTAAGATTATTTTCAGCACTGCTTAAAAAGTTATTCTCCCTTGGTTACCTCCCAGGCTACAAGGCGGGGGCCACAAAGACCCATCCATTGGTTTAAAGGGCGAAGGATTTCTTCAAGCAGCCGAGTGTGCCCAGCGTACTTGCGGACTGAGCCGTGACAATGACAGACCAAGTCTCAGGATTAGCATGGCTGATGGTACTCACACAATGGTTGCAGCCTGAGTACCTAAGACCTGGATGAAACTGCCATCTTGACTCACTATGGTTTGACATGGACAATTGAAATCAATTTAGAAAGAGCGGCAAGAAAACGGTGTTTTAAACAAGGAGACAGACGGTGGTGATGGATCCTAGTTAGCTGCAAGTTTATTATTTAAGTGATGCCAAGACGCTTATGAAAATGATGCCTGGACGCTCTCCTTCAGGAGAACTAAGGGGAAACTAAAGAAACCTGGGGAGCCAGCGTGGCTCAGGGGCCGGCGGGGCCAGCACCGCTGGCCGGGCCGCAGCGAGCCGGCAGCACCGGCCGGGGGCCGCCTGGCCCCGGGCTGGAGGGGGCCCCGCACGCCGGGTCCGGCCGCTGGGCCCCTGGGGAGGCTGCCGGTCTCCCGGCCCCGCGGGGCCGCCCGTCAGGGCCCTGGACAGCGGCGGGAGCGGCGGCGCCTCGTTCGGTGCATCCCCGCGG
>JAAGNO010009523.1:0-30205 GCA_033439905.1 Ceryle rudis | reverse complement strand
CTCTGGACCCACTCCATCAGGTCCATGTCCTTCCTGTGCTGAGGGCTCCAGAGCTGGACACAGTATTCCAGGTGAGGGCTCACCAGAGCAGAGTAGAGAGGTAGAATCACCTCTCTCGATCTGTTGGCCTCACCTCTTTTCATGCAGCCCAGGACGCAATTGGCCTCCTGGGCTGCAAGCCCACACTGGCTGCTCCTGTCCAGCTTCTCATCTACCACCATCCCCAAGTCCTTTTCTGCAGGGCTGCTCTCTATCACCTCCTCCCCCAGCCTGTACTGATAGTGGGGATTATTCTGGCCCAGGTGCAGGACCCTGCACTTGCTCTTGCTGAACCTCATGAGGTTCACCTGGCCCCACCTCTCCGGCTTGTCCAGGTCCCTCTGGATGACATCCCATCCCTCTGGTGTATTGACAGCACAGTGAACTCGTTGATGGTGCACTTGATCCCACTGTCTATATCATTTATAAAAATGTTAAACAAGACAGGCGCCAGTACGGACCCCTGAGGGACACCACTTGTCACTGCTCTCTATCTGGACTTTGAGCCATTGACCACCACCCTCTGGATGTGGCCATCCAGCCAATTCCTTATCCACTGAACGGTCCACCCATCAAATCCGTATCTCTCCAGCTTGGTGAGTAGGATGTTGCGGGGAACCGTGTCAAAGGCCTTGCAGAAGTCCAGATAGATCACATCCATAGGTCATCCCTCATCCATTGATGCAGTCACTCTGTCATAGAAAACCACTAGGTTTGTCAGGCAGGATTTCCCCTTAGTGAAACCATGCTGGCTGTCCTCGATCACCTCCCTGTCCTCCATGTGCCTTATCAGGCCTTCTAGGAGAATCTGCTCCATGATCTTCCCAGGCACAGAGGTGAGGCTGACAGGTTGGTAGTTCCCAGAGTAGGTCAGTAGTTCCCAGGGTATATATTACTCACTTTTTGCGATCTCTCTGCCCAGTGATGATCAAGACAGTAACTCCAATGACAACCAGGCTAATGACCACCCCAAATATAATTAACCAGACAGTGACAGGTGGTTCATAAGGTGTGGCCAGGGTTGGAAGTATGCCCACAAACTCCAACGTGTTATCATCCAGTCTGAAAGCCTCATTGATTCGACCCCGAGACATCCTGCCATCAAAAGCAAATTCAGAGTTTCACACATTTATTGGAAGGAAATAAACACCTTGTAGCTATTTTATAATTCTCCTGTGTTCCAAGCCTCCCCTGAACTGCTCAGTTGAAAAGGCTGCACAGGAGGTACTGCTAAACTTATACTCTTTCTGGCATGGGGTAGTGAGTGACAACCACAGCAACATAAGCCCCTAATCTGTTGCAGTTTTACTGGCATGTTCAGATACTGTATGAGCTATTAAATTCAGTATTAACACTTATCAAAATGAGGCAAATAGTCTTCTGATCTCCCTCTCTATTTGTATTTTACCCCTTATTCTCTTTACCCTAAGTTTCTCAGCTATGCACAAATTTCTTGGATATGTGACAAAAAACCACAGCTTTGACATCTTCTGACCTGTTTCTCTCCTACAGTCCAGAGATTTAATCTTGTGTTTTAACTGCCCTGAAAACCTTTTCCCTACTGTATTTTCTGTGCCTTTTTTTCCCGTGAACTTCTGTTTTTTCTGTTGAGTGTTAATCAGACAGTGACCTTCATAGCCATGTTCCTCTCCCTTAGTTCACCAACTTATCTCACTGTTTTTTCAACAACATCTCATGTTGCTGCTGCTTTTAGATTTGTTCCCTCTTTATTTCCTACTGTACATTATCTGTGACCATCTGCAGAGTTGCAGTTTTACTTATCATTTTTACAGCAATGACTTACAGTGGTGTCATACTGTGCTATAAAAGAGCTCTTCATTGACCCATAAGTGGGAACTAGCTCCTGATCTGACGACTTCTTTTCTGTATCATCAAATACATCTTTTTAATATAGTGTTATTCTGGAATCCTTGCTAACAATAATTCTTGCACTGAATTTTCACAAATGTGAGTAAAAAACCACATATGCATACACACACCATTACTCTGCGCTGTATTTCAGAATATAGGATAATTCTTGTGAAAGTTTGAGCAATTATATTTTCTAGCAAGATATGGAGAAGTTCAGTGTGTTACGGCAGTTTACAATCCCTACCTGAAGCATTTTACATTGGCTGCTGTCCAAGACACCATCAGCTAGACAGACTGTTTTCTTTCTGTCATAACAGTTTCTCTCATCCCACTATTTCCATACTAACTGCAGAACTGACTTTCTTATCACCCCTTCTGCTTCACCTGACTTTAGCCCTGCTTTCCCTTCCACCCTTTCCACTGGTTGTTTTGGTTTTGAGTTTTTTCCCAGAGAGCAAAATCTCACCTGATGGCATTTTCCACATCAGCTTTAGGCACGGCATCACTGATATTACCTGGCATACTGACAGTAAGGTAGAAGGAAACCCTTTGTGTCAGTTCCCCAACATGAATGTCTGTAATCCTGAATAAGAAACAGAAGAGAAAAGTTTTTTAATAGTTGAGATGATATTAGCCTTAAATTCAGGCAAGTAAACAGTTCTGTTTGGTCAGCAATGCCAGGGGGTTAGGGTATGCTTCATAGTAACCTAAACTGGGAAATTAAATCAATTTTCCTGACATAACTTCTTTCTCTGTATGCTAATTCATAACTTTAGATGGAGAGTATCTACCCCATACCTAAGACAATCCTTGTCCTAATTTTCCAAAGCACATAATCAGCTGCAGAACAGAGAGTGTTTGGGGTGGGTCTCATGAAAGAGATGATATATGAAGTACCAAGTGAAAAAAAAAAATCCTTCTTCCTTATATTCTGCTAAGAGTAGATCCTAAATGTTACATGACTGAGGTTTTATAAAGTAGTATCAAACAGTTTAAGTGGATAGTTTCCCTAAAATTTCTGAAGATGGCTAATAGAAAGTGTTGGTTTTCTTACCAAAATCAATTCCATATGATAGATTCTATGTTTGTAAGCAAAACTAGATTATAGTAGTAAGTCTGCACAGAATTCTAGTGCTTTATAATCAATGTTTGTCTTTCTTTGGCCCAACACCTCTTGGATATTCAGTATCATACACATACACTATTAGAACATTTTATTTCTAATCAATGTATCTTCCCTGATATTCCCATATAGGTGCCAGGCACAAATTCTTAAGGCTCATTCTCATCCCTGATAAACTGTGGGAGACAAAGTCTTTTGCATTCACTGAAGTTACCTAACTTTAGCACGTTACTCCTAAACTTTAAAGTCCTGATGGAAGAGGAAAGACAGCATGTAATCAAGATGGCATCTTGCCTTTTACAACCAGCTGATGTTTGACATTGTGTGCTATCGTGCTATCACATTTGACAGAAGGCGAAAATAATTCCACCAATTCATGCCACTAGTGAACCAGAAGCAATATAGACATAACCAGCACAATTAAGCAAGCCACTCACTGGAAGTTAACTTTCTGTTGCTTCACCTCTGCAAAGTATTTTCTCATGGCATAGGCGACAGATGACTTGAACAAGAAGAGCTCACTTTCATCCCATTCATACTGCAACAATAGCACAAGAGGAACTCATCAGGGATGGCAAGTTATTTGACACTAAGAAATCATTCTAAAAAGAAACAGCAATTGTAATGCTTGGCATGCACTCTAGTATTATTTATTTGTGCTATGATAGCACGTCAGGAACCTACTCAAGCTCTGTTAGTCTGGCCACTCTACATGAGAATAATGAAGCAGGCATCCCCACTGTCAGACTCTGCATCATGCAGTCCCTCTGCAATTTCTGGTACCTCTACATGGGGCTGCTGAAGATGATGCAGTACCAGCCCATCTCCCAGCATTATGGTGAGCAAAGGCAGCAGGAATAACATTAATATTATTCCTATAAAATATTGTACATTCTTTTTGAAATCTAAGGTTTTAATAATTTAGATCTTGTTTTAATCACTTTTTTTTTTTTTTTTTTTTTTTTGCAGACCTCGTCTTTTAAGGAGGAGAAACTTTAGGATGGGATTGTTGTGTGAAGGTGGCTCATTTATTTGCTTGATGAACTGGGACATTTTTTGGAGGTTTGTTTTGTTTCAGTATTTCTGCAGCAGGCATATATTTGTTGTTTTTCCCTGGAGAATAGATAGCTGATATAAAAAAATGCACTGCCTCTGTGCAGGGTCCTCCTGCTTGACTTATGGGTCCAAAGTTGTTTGAAGTGGAAGTCAAAAACAACTTCTCTGGGTCAGGAACTGAGAGCTGTACACAGGGGGCAAAAACCACCACAGGAGCTGATAATGCAGCCTGGTCTGTTGTGCAACACCACGTGTGCACAAAGGGAAAATTCCTGTTTGAACTGTGTGGCAATTTTTTTTATCCCCCTAAGGCCTAGATTTGATTGTGATTATGGTACCTGAGCAGGCGCGCCTATAAATGCTGTCAGTGATAGTTTAACACAGTTCTTAAATATCAGTATGGAAAGTGTGGTAGAAGGCAGTCCTGTTGTAACAGGCTTTATAAAACCCAGCTACTTTTTTCAACCCTGTCCTCCTCTAGACACTGACAGAAAATGAAGAGAGAGAAATACATCAGAGAAAAAAGCAGAAAGAGCCCACTGTTGTCAATCTGTGCAGGATCAGGCCCCAGAAAATGTGAAGGTGACCAAATAGCCCCCAGGAGGGCAGGGGCTGTGCCAGCTAGCAAAGGTTGGAGCTCTGAGTCACCTTTACATTGGCAAATGCCCCCAGCTTTCTCCTGCTTGCTGAGTGGCAGGCAAAGCCCTGCACTGAAGCACTTCTTGTTGTTACTGCTGTTGTCTCCAGCAGCTGGCAGTGTTCAACCTCACAGCCTGGAGTGCTATTTGGGGGGGATGTTTCTCATTTTTTTCATTTATCCCCAAGATCTTTAGGCTCTACAGTGCACTTTTTTCTTTTTTTTTTTTTTTAAATGCAGGAGCTAATTGAGCTTGATTCTTTTGTTGCTGCTTTCTGTACTTAGCATCTTAGCTTTTTAATCATTTATTCATTTCTGTAGCATATATTTTGTCATTTTCAGTCTGATGTATTTTAATTGCCACTGTGCCTCTCAAGTGCCTTTATAAATACCATTGCTGGCTCTGTGGATGGGAAGTAACCTGGCTGGCTTCTGATCTGTTTGAGTAATGACTACCCACATGCCTTCCCTATGCATCTCAGAAACCTACCTTGGTGCTTGCTGGTCAGTACAGAGGCTGCTTTGCTTTCAGAGTGAAATGAACTTTGCCAAGTGCCTCTGCTCTATTATAGCAGTTCCCTCCAAGATCCCATGTGTGATTGAAAGCCAAGGTAAGTCTGGCCTCTGATTCAAAAAGGATTTCCTATTGTAAAATACACCTAAATGTCTGCAGGCTGACAGGTTTCCATTCCCTACCACTACCTTGTGTGCCAGCCTTTTACAATGTAATCATACATATAACATTGACTCAGTGGGGAATTTTGAATTAACATTTGAAAATGGGCCACATTTTCAAGTAGTGGTCGGGGGAACTGACATTCCTGGAACCCTTTATTTTAAATAAGACACACCCCAGGTGATTCAGCAGGGGTCTTGCAGCATTTTCCCTTGGGAAGCCACTTTCATAACATCGCAGCTGAAGCAAAGATGGGGGTGTTTCAGGCTCATCAGCTACACTGGTGATCTAGCCATGCTAGGCTGCATCTCTAAACTCATCAGCCTGAAAACAATTAACAGGGTAATTGCAGCAGCAGTCGCTCTGGCACAGCTGGCACAAGGCTATCCGTGAGTCTGGGTGCTTAATTTGCCAGAACTTTGGGCTATTGAAACCTCCCTCTTGGTAACACCCCCTGTTGGTAACACCCAGGGTATGTAACTAAGAGGAGCAGGACTGTCTGTGTGTGCTATAACTGCCCCTGCTGCTGCCCCAGTGCAGCTCTCCTTCTGCAGGAGGGGTGTGGATCTTACCCTTTCTGCTCTAGCCAATGATAAAGAGAATACAAAAAGATTTGCAAGCATACTTGGAATGCTTTCTGCTGTTCTAATGGTGCAAAGCAGATCAAAATAACATATTAAACAAACAGTTGCACCAGCTTCCCAGCTTCTGTGTGCTGTGAGCCATGTAAAGCAGCCAAAACATACTGCTCTGTGTAGATGGGCTGAGATTCCTGCTGGAGGTTCCCCCTGCCTTTTCTCTATGCCTATTCATCCATGTACCTTTACTCTCTACTGGCATACCAGCATTCAGTCACATCCCTGGGAGCTCAGCATAAGGAAATTGGTGGGGTGGTAGAAACCTACTGAATGGAAAAGGTTTCTCTCAAGGTGGTGATGTGGACTGTTTTTGAGAGGAAAATACACAGCTTGCTCTTCACAGCTTAGGAACCTACTGTCCATACAATAATTCAAATTAAGTAATCTGTATGAGATTGTTTTACAGCTGCTTAATTGCACAACAAAAGACTATGATGGCAAAAGGCACGCATAAAAACAGTATTAAGCTAAACATTAACCATAATGACTAATAAATGTGTTGTAATATGGAACCTTTTCATGCTGTTGATATCAGTTCTGAATTGTATCTAACTCAACTCAGCAGCCTAGGAAGCAATAAAACTCCAGTGGGGCTTGCATGTGAGAGAGTGATAGAAGCAAGAGCATCAATTCATATGAAAAATGAGCCCATGGTATTGTGTCCTTGCTAGTCCAACAGGCTCCAATGCGCAGGTCTAAATGACCTGCCTGATGACATACCCATTCTTGGAAAATGACTAATGTTCTACAAGGTGAAAATGTCTATTAACAGGAATGAAATGTCTGCACTTTAGCCTTTTATGCTGCTGCCTCCATGAGATTAGCATAAAAAGACAGAGCCAGAATAAGGAGCAAATTTTCAGACTGGGTTAAGCAGATGGGCTAAGCCAATGCTCTGTTAAAAATCTTAAGAGCTGTCTTTGGCTTTGATGAGGTTTTTTGATTGCTGCAATGTATTTTACTGGACCAGCTGGTCTAACTGGGGAAAGCAGACAAGCTCTTGGGAATGAAAGCCCTTCTCCTTGCCTGAAACAGAAGCAGCTGCACTGCCCCTCATGGTCTGAATAACAAAGCTGTCTCTTCATACAGGTTTAAGAGCAGGGTGGCAGACAAATATATCAGGGCCTGGAAAGATAACAGCAAACAGGCAAGCAAAAATCTACAAATGAATGCTGACAGAAGTGTTCCAGTGTGAAATCAAGAGTGTCCAAGAATACAGAGTGGGATTCAACCCCTCTGCTTTAGCCCCACATTTAAATGTGAAGTAGCTGCTCTAATAATAACTTCTGAAAGCAGTCACTATAACCATAACAATGGAAATTAGAATAAATTAGGTAGAGGCATTTTTAGACACATCAGCATAGCTGGGACAAAAATATAGCCATTTTCTGGTACACAGGTTCCTGTATGCTAACCCTCTAGGCCTGTCTGTAGCAAGTAAAAAATGATCAGTACCTTCACAGAAAATCTCAACTTATCTAGAGATGTGTTACTTAAAATGTGTGGGATCACTCCCTGGAGATGTCCCTCCATGAACTGTGGAGGGAGTCTTGACCACAAACTCAGAAGAGACATCTTTTTTGTGATAACTCTTCACTTGAGCTGATGCCACTCTTCAATCACAAAGATCATATATAAGGCATCTATACCCTGTCTTACTTTTTGAGATTAGCACAACATCTCCATTGCCCAAGCAATGGAACACAAACACACTTACCGCCTGGTCCCCCAGTGCTGTCTTCAGGCTGATGCGCACTTTGATGGCATTGCCAGAATCTGGTTTAAGAAGAAACAAGGGCTGTGTCAGAGCTGCAGCATCAGAAAGTCCCTGGGAAATGCTGAGATGGCTAGTTTCCTTGCAGGTTCTCCTACTCCCCCTGGCTATCTTGGTGGAATTGATCTTGTTTCCCTTCGGTCACCTTTACTGCAAACATCCACATCTGAGCTGTCAGTCACCCAAGTCTGTCTTTGTAGTAGACAGAAAGGGTGCACACATCTAAAGTGTAGTCCTTTGGTCTTCTTTAGACAACTTCCAAAGGAAATGCCTCTTCCCCACCATTGGGAATGAGCAGCTCAGATGCAGATGTTGACGTATGGTTAAGTGAATTCCACCATTAGAGACTGGCACAGCACTGTAAGTGTTACGGTGCTCTCCAGTACTGACAGTGATTACATATATATAAACTGTGTGGTTCAACACTCAATGTCAACACGATAGGCTGAAAAATGTAGTTTTCCACAGTCTCTTCCTTTTCCTCCCCTTGAGGACACTTCTTTGACTAGCACTTGGCAGCAAACGAAAAAAAAAAAAAAAAAAGTAGTTTTCCTGTACTGATTTGCCCCTATGACCCCAGCTCAGGGTCCTCTGGCTCCCAGGACTAGTGGCTCCCAGCCCTACAGAACAGGCGCACTGCCCTTAGGCAAGTGCCATACAACTCCAAGCCTCTGGTCTTTCTTCCATCTGCACAGCCATCTCACACTCTAGAGCTGCCACTCTTAAAAGAACCCCAAACTCTCTTTCCAAAAACTGAGTGAGGCTGTGTCAAACTCCATGTGTGCTGACTTCTCCAGCTTTGGCCATGAGGAAGCCAGGCTGCCTTCCCATGAGTAAAACCCACAGCTCAGTGTGTATTTCCCATAACCCTGTTTCCCTAGGGAGAAGAGCTTTCAACAACTACAAGAGAGAAAGACTTTGTTGGTCAAGGTCTGTGAGGACTACCAAGTGTCTTTAATTCACCCACAAGCCATACGTACATGGAGTCCAGCCTGTTTTCCAACCAACGTATCTGCCAGAATTGTTTTTTTGCAGCCACTTATATAAAGGTTCAAAGTAGTGGAGCAACGGTGCTGCATTCATGTATTTCTCCCCTGTTATGCTTTCCAGAGCCTGAGTCCAGGGTTTGGATCTGCCTAATGCAAGCAATTGCCTGTGTATGTGGAAGGAGAGGTGATATATGTTATTGCCATATTCCATCTAGACATCTAACAAAATAATCTGTGATTGGTGTCAAAGTTTTCTATTTTGCTTCTGAATTCACTCCTTCTTCCCTTTACTCCTATTAAGAAAAATAAATTATTTTATCATTAACAGGTAATTAAATTTTTGATATTTAAATCCTCTGTGGATATAAATTTAGTCAACTTGTCAAAATAAATTGAATACATAAATGCTAAATTTTCAGCTTAGGTTCATTCTTGATGCAACCTCATCGACTTTGGAAGCTTTTAAGGATAAATTAGGCTTTGCTATATTCTGATTTATTGCATGTGAGAAATTTGCTTCATTACCTCAGTTTCTGACCAGCTTCACTAGAGTTGGTAATGTCGCATGTGTGAAGAGGGCCAGCGTGGTTAGCTGCCTTGCAAAGTGCCTCATGAAACTGGAACTGATAGATAGTCCGGGTGTAATACCTAAGAGAAGGGCAAGGAGAAAGAAGGCACAGGTTTTGTTACTCGTCTGGCAAGGAAACCCACAAGCCCTTGGCTTTTGGAAATCTCTGCTGTGTCAGATGGCAGTCCTGCCTGGGAGACTGTACTGCAGGGAGAGAAGCCAGCTCATATTTATAGGCTACACTAACTGAGATTTAACAAAATGCCAAAAAAAATAAAGCCACAAATGTAGCAGAAGAGCCCCAAATCCACTTGCTGCCACATAAACCAGAAGCAAGTAAGGTTTCTAAGGCCCTAAATCTCTGCTCTGGCTGAGCCCTCTAACGTGAGATGTCTGGGTCATGGAGAGACATCCAGAGTTGGTTGCTTCTTTGCTGCATGTGCACAGATCAAGTGACAATGGTATGGGGCACACTGTCTCCTCAAGAATCAAGCACCTCATACAGACGTGCTCCCTCTGGTTTGATGGCAGCATAAAGCTTCTCGGCTCAGCAGCCTCCCCACTGCTCAGAGATTGCTATGGAGCAGTTCCTGATGTCCGTGGAAAAACTTGCACTGAAATCAGTGACTTTGAGTCAGGACTGTAAACAAAATAACACTGTGTCCTGAGATGAAAAACATCCAGAAGATGTTTTAGGTAACTGGAGCTTGTTCTGTACCCAAAATGTAAGCCATGAATTAAATACTGAGCTACCTTATGAAAGAGTAATCATTAGCCACATGAAACAGCGCTGCAGGGTCACAGTAGGTTTCGTCGTGAGGGACTGGTTCAACAACACCAACTATTTCTCTCCTGGGGATAAAGAAAAAACACAGGATTTCTGTTAATAGATAATAAAGAAAGAATAATGTGACTGCTCTTCCTCTGTATTGTCTGATATGTATGGTCACCTCTCACTTCAAAAAGAAGTCCCAGTACAGCTCCCAGTAACCCCAAATGACTACTGCTCCACAGCTAGAGACCCCAGAGAAGATGCTTTGCTAGTGATAGTGCAAGGAAGGGATTTGTATGATAGTGGGGTGTGCAGGGAATAATTAGTGATATGAAATAATCTACAAGATGCAAGCTTTACACACACACCTCATGCCCTAGGCCATCCCAAGTCTGAAGACTAACACCTGTGGCTTTGTGCTGGGTAAGTGTATGCAGAGACTAGGTGATCTAAAAGGTGTATGGCCTGATGTGCCACTGGACTGGAAATGAGGTTTCTCTTTATTTTCAACTCCCGAGAGTGTGTTTCCTGAGCAGTACTATGGAAACAAACCTGTGCTCTAAATACTGAAAGTAGTAATAAGCTTACATGGAAATATTGTACATAAACCTTGATTTCAAGGTCTTGAAGAGATCGGAGAGCTTTGCAGGGCTACTACAACAGATGTGATAAGCTTTCCTGAACAATTTGTCATTCTCCATTTCTCTGTCATCTCTGCTAATTTTGAATAAATAGAAGGTGACTTTTTTTTACAGGGGGTCAGGAGGCTTGCTTATATCAAGTTTTATTATAGATTTTGTTTGCTGATGGAGGCTTACTGTTTGTGTTCATGTTAGAGTGCAGATTCCATTTCCAGTGTGGGGCTTGTATGTGGGTTTTTTTGCATTTTTCTGCACCCATGTTAATCAACCCAGGAAAATAGCAGACAGCAGTTTAAATCAAACTGCATTTTAATCTTCAACTCCCCGAAGCTGAAATTAGATTGGTTGGTGGGCATAATCTAAAAAGGCACCCCTGGATGTTAATTGCCAAGGGAACTGTATTTTCTTGACTGAAAAAAGTCGTATCTTAATACATAAGAAAGAATTAATGTGGAATCTTTCAGATAATTTGATTCCAAACCCGCTCTATAATGGGGAGGAAATGCAAAGCAGAGAACTGCGCACAGATATTTGGTAGATTGAGATCTGTATGCTTCTCAGGCTGGCAAGTACAGTGAACTTCACTTTCCATATGCCCATAAGGAGGTGGAGAGCAAAACCAGGACTTATACCCAATGAGAATTAGGGAAGGCCTGTACTTAGGTTACAAAGGTGTCTTGGGGCATGTGTCAAGGAAATAGTAATGTTGATCCTGGGATCTGGAACATCCCATGTGAAGTGCATGGTCTGTCATCAGAGAAGCTGACGTTAGAAATGAGAGGAAAGTCTGCCAAGAGGCAGGGTAAACTGCCCAGGGCTGTACACGGCGCTAATGGGAATATATGGTTTGTGAGATGTTGTCTGGACCACGCTGGGTGTTTCCAGCTGGCACTCTACTGGGCTTTGTAGAAACATCCTGAGAGACAGGTCCTGCTCCATGGGGGCACAGGCAATTCAGTATGTTGAGTGACTAACGAAGGGTTGGTCTTGCAGATTCATTTGCAAAAATTCTTTTTGCTTCTCAAACTTACTTCATCTCCCACCACCGCTTCGTCCATTCCTGCTTTGTAATCTCACCCCTAAACACCATCCACCTCCACTTCTCCAGCATGTAAGTAAAAGGCATTGTTCCAACAATTGTTAGTGCTTGTTTAAGCAGAAAGTTGATTTCAGTTTCTGAAGAGAGAAGTAGTTAAGGTAATGGTTATGGTAGCAATTAGTATCTGATTAGGCAGCTAAAGCTGCTTCCTTTTACTGCTAATGCTTATATCTGGGTTGAATTACAGATTTTCATTAAGGGAAAATACTACTGGGAAAGAAAAAAAACCACCACACACACAAAAAAACAAACACACAAAAATTTTTTAAAAAAACAACCAAACAAAAAACAAACAAACAAACAAAAAAAAAAAACACAAAACCAAACAACAAAACAAACAAACAAACAAACCATGAGAAAAGATCACTTAGATATTTTATACAGTTTTGTCTCTCTTTCTTTTACACCCACCTATTAAATAACCTAGCCCTTTGGCATATACATTTCATTATCCTCCACTGAAGATCTTCCCAGGCTCTGGGGAATTTTGAGCTGAAGACTTTGGTACATCTCCATTCTTATAAGGTAATACTCAGAGAAGCCAGACAAACTGCATTATAATGAGGGTCTACCTACTTTGTCCACTCAATATTCACTTAAGTGGGAGATGTAAATCTCAACGTTTCAGTTGCATCTGAACTGCTAAATACATACTTTGGTAGAGATATATACAGATTCATGCAACAGACATTTAAAAGACTATTGGAGGCTTATCAAAATGAACTATGAAGATTTTGGGACGAGTTCAGTACCAAAGGCAATGAAGTGCTTAGCTATTTTGTTTCTAAATTATGTAGCAGCCTTATAAACTAGTAATCCTTGCTTCATGATGTAATTTGGGGAAAAAATAGTATTTTTGGTAAATTAGTGGGGTAAAATTTTCAGCGGCCTCTCAGCTGATCACTCAGTTTGCAGACACAATCTTCTGCTACAAAGTACGGCCTGCACATATTTTCACTTTAAATACTTAAGATTTATGCATTCATTTACCTCCATCCTCTTGGAAAGTTGGCTCTAGGAGGTCAAGAGACTTCAAGTGCTGAGGAGTGGCTGCAGAAAGTGACATAATTTCACCTACTGCTTCGTGGAAGCCCTCATTGGCGCCGTCTCTTAGCAGGTAGGGCTGAACAGAATACGCCATGTCGTACTCAATGTGGCCCATCTCATGGTGCGCGGTCAGGAAGTCATCCATGCTCACTTTGGTGCACATCATGATCCTGTACTCCAGAGAAAAGTGTTTGTGTTTAGAGACACAGCAGCCCAGCCAGCTGCTGCCTGAGCTCTGCCTGCCACAATCACTGGGCAAAGCAGCCTCCAGAGCTTGTGAATGTCCCTTGCCCCTCGCAAAATCCAGACAGCCACATCCTAGCACTGGGTGCAGTCCATCCTGCAAGAGTGAGGCTTGGAGGGGAACTTGCCAAATACTTTCAGCCACCTTGAAATTGTGCTGGGTATAAGAGAAAATTGCTGTTGTGTGAGAAGCAGCTGGTCTCTGAAACTTGGCAATAAACTCCCTCTGTGTGTAGGAGTGAGTACCCACCGTCAAACTTAAGCAGATAGTAGTGTAAAAAAACCTGTGTGCCAGTGGCTCCTGCTATTTCTTCCTCTTGCAGGTACTATTTAATAAAGGAATTTCTTCCAAATAGGGTTTCTTTTCATCTTCCCCAGACTGCTGAGGACTAAGGCTGGCAGCTTTCACTAAGTCTCTGATGGGGAACAATCTCTTTCCCCAGGTAACTGCAGGGACTGCAAGAGGGGACAGAATTTGCTCCAGAAGACTTCATTGTGTCAGAACATGCTGTCCCTCTCCTTTCCCAAATATGGAAGAGTTTGATTGATTTTCATGAAACTGGATATATCTGCTAAGGATAGACAGTGGGATCTCAGAAGGTTTTCACTTGATACCAAATGTCCTTGTGCCATTGCTGCAGACATTCAGAAATCTCACTAGTATCTACAAGGACTGACATTTCTGCTTATACCTTAACCCCTATAACATAGTGATTATTTCTCTAATTCATATCAATAATACTCATTTCTCTGCTTAAATTTGAGAGCAGTCCTTAGATCTTCACAGGAAAAGTTACAAAGGTTTACAGTCCCACAGTATCCTGGCTCTCTTGTCTTCCTTTTCCCTCTTATCAGCCAGGAAAAAAAAAAAAAGGGAAAAAAATACAACATAAACCAGCATGGTGCACCTTTAGTGAAAATATGAATGTTCTAGGAGATGGTATAAA
This sequence comes from Ceryle rudis, assembly GCA_033439905.1. Lineage (NCBI taxonomy): Eukaryota > Metazoa > Chordata > Aves > Coraciiformes > Cerylidae > Ceryle > Ceryle rudis. Next base: position 16,084 of record JAAGNO010009523.1, on the reverse strand, counting down.
AAGGGGTCATAGAACTTGTAGTACCTGTAGTCATTTTTCCCCAGCTCCCACGCTGTAGGATGGCAGGCAACCTTCCTGTTGTCAGTCGGCTCTGTGAGCATGGAGTTCTTCCAGAAGCCCTCAGTCATGTTGTAGAGGCCGATGGAGCTGAAGAAGGCCTCAGCAGCTTTGAATATTTTTATTGCATCCCATTTCTGAAAGAGAAAATGGCACCACTAACCACTGTTTCCGCATGGTGCCTGTTTCCAATAGCCAGCTTAATGCAGGGAAGCTGACTTCATATTTATCTCCCAGCAATTTCAGATGAGAACATAATTTACTGAGAGTAAGACAGTAGTGTCTGCCTTCAGCACTTCTGTAAATTCTGCTGGAAACCAGAGTTAAGTGCTTTCCCCACAGAAAAAAAAAAATAGTTTTCTGCACTCAGAGGTTCAGCAGATAGCACCTAACCCAGAGAAGCCCTCAACAAAAGACAAGGTAGTGAAGATAAAAAAGGCATTCCTGTCAGTATCATGTCAGATTTGAAATCCAACCCTTCAGCCATTATGGTCAGAGACAACTCATTGCAGGGTGTGAAGCTGCACTTGCAGCAGATGAGCATGAGAGATCTCAGCCAGAACAATTAAACCTGACAAACATATCTAGAGGAGTTGCTTACCAGATTGTAACAGAATATTTCTGTCATTCTGCATTTTTATTATTCTACATAGCAGGAGCTCTGCATCTACTAGACTGAGTTTTCACAGAGATTTTGGAGGCACATAGCTCAGCTGGATGAGCATCTTAAATTGGGCACATCCACCACCAAGGATGAGTCCAGCCTTTGCCTCGAGGCTTTGTAAGTAATGTTTCCCTCTTCACAGGGGTACTTCAATATGCACAAATTATGACTACAAGGGAGTCAGTACTGTAAAATAGAGGTGAGATTAATGAAGACTTGTGTAAAATGCTTATGAGTCAAGTTTAATTATTCCTTCTTTTACAACATAACATTTGGATGGAGTGTTCCCTGTGAGAGGAGGGTAGCCTTCAGGTGAATAGTCACATTTCAAAAATCAAATTCCACTGATCACCTTTTATTTTTTAAAAGGAGAGGTGCTTAGGCAAGACTACAGAGGGTAAACTTCACCCATGTTCTCGATCTAGTAAAGGTGCTGTCATGGTTGTTAGCACTACAGATCTCAAATACAGACCTTATGGTGTTATGTAGTTATTAAAAGATAACAGGCAGCACTGCAGTTTCCTAGCTGTATCTAAATAAATAAGAATGTCAAAAAAAACTTGTGATAATACAAGCTACTTGATTATAGCAATGCCCGACAAAGCTCATATTTGATACCGGCCAGGTCCACAAGTCCTGAAATCTTTATATGTATAAAATATGTCTTTTAATGGATAGGTGTCTCTGAGGAAAATAGACTTGAAGCCGAGATTAAGCCAGTCAATGACAGTGGAGAAGAAACAGAGAACAGCTAAGGGAAAAGGTACAATGGCAAACACATGTACACATTAAGGTAAAGAGTAGTAAAAGATGCAAAAAGCAATGCTTTGTTGGCAGTCTGTCTGCCTTGGGGCAGCTATGGTTTTCCAGAGAGCAGCTGACATGTGGTGTAGAATTTTTATTACATCTAGATATGTTACATAATGCATATTGCATAAATGCATGTTGTACCTTATGAACCATTGCAGATGTTACGTCAATGTTTGGTTTGGCTGGGTAGGGAACAGTCAAGGCATACAGATTTGTCCAAAATCTACCCCACATATCACCTTCAAAAAAGAAAGAAACATAGAAATACTTTAAGTGATTGCTTATGTATTGTTCAAATGTGCCAGACAATTCTATATGTGGTGCAGTGTCATAAGTAGGGACTCATACATCTAAACAGGTCTAATCCAGATGTGGAAAGGAGCACTTCTAGGAAGTCATGCATAGACCAAAGTCAGATCAAAGATCCTTATATTCCCCAAGATCAGCTATTCTTGTACAATACAGTTTCAGGACTGATCACCTTCCTAAAGATCTATTTACAACTGAACATCTGTGTTGTTAGTCCATGTGATTGCTGCTGCCATGTTCATGAACATCAGTTATGGCAGCTTGATGTTGCATGCTTAGAAAGCAAAGTCATGAGATGTAGCAGCTTAGGATAAGATTTAAAAGGAAAAACAAGTCTCTCTGAAACTTTCATTTCTAAGGAAAACAAGTGCTGCAGAGGGGAGGCAAACATCCTGCTCTAGTGATGGATTTTTGAGCTGGGTGCTGCCAGCTCTGGTGAGGATGAGGATACCTGCCTTTACTACCTGGATCTGCTGCTAAGCACCAGTGTCATCTCTGCCAGGGATGACTTCTCAGTTTCTCCTCTTCCCTTCTCTTATCTGTAACCTGTTTGTCAATATCCTGATTAAACAGGGTGATCACTCTGTTCCCATGCACCTTGAAGGTAACTGTCCTGTGCACAAAGGCTCATGCAACACAGCCATATTGACGTACCCAGCAAGTGAGCAGGGAGGCATCCTGTGGAGCTGATGAGCTCAGGGCCATAGACCTGCTCCAGACGGTGCCTCACGTAGGCATGTAGCTCCTGGTACAGAGGTTTTATCTGGAGGCAGAGGAGGAGAAAGAAACAAATTATTTTCTCTTTGCTCTATACCACTCATCCTTCCTAAAGAGAGATTCTTGAAGGTGTCTTGTGACAAAGTTCTCCCAGCAGGTAAGTGCACCCCAAATCTGCATCTGAGCTTTGCTCGCTGCCGTGGGGCTCAAGTGCTGAGTCCAGATCCTAGCCCTAGAAGTCCTGCTCAAGTACAAGGGAGGGAGCATTGCTAACTTTAGATGCAGAGTATCAAGGATGACATATACTCCATGGAAAACATACCTGGCCCCATGGGCCCTACCTGGAGGACAAACATGGACCTGCAGAGCTCCCTGTTTTCCAGCCTTTTGCACAGTGCAGCCCAAGGGGACTAAGCTGGTCCTGGAATGGCTGCAGAGGTTAAAATGTCATGTATGTCTCCCAAAATCTGTTAACTCCCTGTAGACTTAGATTAGCCAGTTTAGAGCAGGTCTTGTCTTCCTTCACAACATGAGTATGTGAGCCCACCACCACAAAACACAATGCTGTGGCCTAGGCAAGAGCTTTTTCCTGTGTCTACCTGTTCAAATGTCTTCTCCACATCTTTGACCAGCTGTGCACGACTGTATCTGTACTCCTCTGGATAGTCTGCTTCATAATTTGCTCTCCAGTAATCTCCATAGTCAGAATAACCTGTAAAGCACAGATGTGTAACATCAGGACACCACACATAACACTGCTCTGGTCTGCAGGAGCAGTGCAGCTCCCTGCTGATCCCATGCAGATATGCAGCCTTTCCCCCAAAGCAAAGTGGTAAAGCATGTGATGTTTTGGGTCTTAGGGGGAAGGAGAATGCGCCCCTGAGCCTCTGTATCATGAGCATGCAAGTACAGGAGATTTCCAAGAAATGCAGAAATTGCAGTCATGGTTATCTGCTAATTATGATCATTCCAGCTGGAGATGGAAGTCAAAAGAAATTGTCACTCCTGACTAGAGCTCCTGTGGCTATAAGGGAAGGACAGCCTTTGCTCAACCTGGATATTAAGGGGTTCTACAGAAGGTATAAGCTGGTGGACCCCAAATACAGGCCCCTCCTCCAGCAGCAAAACCACCACAGCAGGTGTAGGCACCAAGACTGAAATTCAGCTCCCAGTTCCACTAAGTCTTCCAGTCCACTGAGCTCAATCAAGCTTGCAGTAGAAATGACTCACAGCTGAGGTCTTTTCCTTAGTGGTATGGAGGGAGGTCATAATGACCATTTCTTAATGCTGGGGTTTTTTTTTCCTGTCTATTTGGACTATAATTTCTTGCTCCTGGCATCTAGCTCCAGCTTCACAAATTTCACAAAACAAGTAGAGGAAAGGAGGTGATACAGCTGCAGTTTGGCCAAGAGACAGATGATATAGCTACTTGAGAAGCTATTTTAGAAGACGCCCCCAAAGAAAATTAGCAGCCACCTGACATTGTTCCTTGAAAAGACAGTTCCCTATGATTTGTGTGGAGATCTCTGACCAGAAAAACATTTCCCTTAATGCAAAATCCTTTTTGAGCATATGTCTACATGTGCTGGCCCAGGCCTACCCAATCTGATCATTCTGGTTAGGGCCTAATGCTTATAAATATACCAGTGCTTGTGGTTGAGGCAAGGTCAAGGCCAATAGAAAAGAGAAGATGTCACCAAGACCCAGCAGCACTCAGAAGTTGTTTCAATTGAGTGTGCCTGCCCATAAATCACAAGCAATGTAGATCTGGGTAAAGCGGCATGTAATGAAGGGATCGATGCATTATGGCATTTGGGCAAAGTGCCAACAAAGACATCCCCCTTTCGTTCCAGGCTGGTGAGAGACTTCTGGTCTGGTCAATGGCACCTGTCTGCATTTCCTCTCACTTTGCGACATGCACATCATGAGCAAATTCTGTGCAAAGTGCTGCTCAACGATGTGTTAAAAAATATGGGGTTTGAATTCCTGTGCAATTTGTGCAAGACTGCAGTATGGTTGTTAATTTCTGGAAGCCAGAAAAGAAGTAAAATAAACCCAAACTGACTTACCGTTAAGTTTTGCAACCTCAGTTTTGAGTTCAACATACTCTTCATATAGTGGTCTCATCATCTTGCCAACATCAGCTCTCCAGCCTTCCCAGGCCCACAGTCTTTCATGATAATCTGTGCTGTTAGCCATAATAATGTCCAGACCTGTCAGAACAAAACAAAACAAAAAAGTACTAGGCCTTGAAAAAACTGTATCTCTTTATTTTTCTTTCACAAAAGGCAAATGAGCCAAAGTGAAAGAAATTTAATGAACTAAGAAGAAAAAACTTTGTGTTTGACAGGCTAAAATATCCCATTATTTTATCACATCCTCTTCTGATTTAAACTTTTCCTTTTCTTCTCTTTAAGAGACGTGGAGCAAATTTTGTCTGCTACAGGTAGGAGACAGCATGTATGATGGGCAACAGGCCCTTTGGAGGTCCCTGAACTGCAAGGTGCAATTAAAGCATGACTAAAGTATGACTAAGCTTTAGATAGCAGCATATAACTATTGAAACTACAGCCTGTACTCTTGCAGTCAGGAGCCACCCTTTGGCTTTCTCTTTTTGAACCCTCAGTGTAAAGGATGCAGCAGGGGCAGTGGTTAATACCATACCTGGCTCCAGCACCAAACATTCAGATGGATTGTTGATTTTACAGACGGTCCCAGTGCTGTAGATGGTACTCATTGTATTTAGCACAGTGTTTAGCTGCAAGTTAGATGTGAGATATCCCGTTAGAAACCCACTCTGTGCAAAGTAACAGCCAATTATGCTAATTCCTTAAGAGCTCAATTCAACACTTCACCCACCAGCTTAATATTTAAGCATATGCTCAAGCTCCACTGAGATTAATGAAAGAATTTGCCTAAATGCATTAATGAACCTAGACCTAACTGGAAAAGACAGATAATCTCCCAAATATATGATGTGATCTACGGGTTCTTAATATCCAGTCAGACAGATATCTGGATTTAATGAGCACAGACTGTCATGAGAGAGCTATCAATATACATCCGCAATAAAACAATAAAGTATAGCAAGGCACTTCCATAAGCACAGACCCACCTAAACTTTTCATGGAGGCTGTGGTTTTGAATGCTAGCAGATGCTGCCAGGATGACTATTTCTTGTGGTTTTAAACATTGCATCACAGCAATTGCATATATCTCCTTATACTCCATTACAAAGAAGTTGCAGCTCATCATCTTGGGACAGCCAAAAGCCAAATGTATCTGGAATCATTCTGCTCCATCTCAGAACCTATGCTACATAGCTCTGTTTTGGTGGGGGTTTTTTTCACGTTTTCAGGTTTCCATACCTCAAGAAAAACATGCATTACTTTTAGCTTTTCCTTTAGGAATATATTATTTCTCATTTAAAGCTTTGAATCAGAACTATGTTGAGCTGTCAGTGGGAGGGGTAGTTAATGACCAGCTCTAACTTTGCCTCTGTCAGCGTTATAATAAGTAGGCACCCAGGGAAATTTTTGTATCAGTGAAGAATATTTAAACATTCCTATAGAGTCCCATCAGACTGTACAAAACACCACTTTTCAAGCAAGAATCAACAATTTCATCCCCAAAGATCATTTATCTAGAAAACTGCAAGTGTCTAAACAGGGAAGATACCAAAGAAAACACCTCCTCAACAGAGACAACATTACCATCAGTGCACTGCTGTGATCCAAAATAAATGTAAGTTTGTGTGAACTGTCAGCATTCCCACCAAGGTAATTTGTTTTTCAAGAAACACATATCTGGATCAGACAAGGGATCCAGCCAGTCTGTTGGTTTTTTTGCATGGTGGCTACCACTGCTGATACTAGAAGAAAAATCTCAAGATCCTTCTATAATCAGGACTGTGGGATCCCCTAACTCAGTGCTGTTTCAATTTGATCTCCAGCAAATGGAAACTAATTTAACCTTCAAGTGTTTGGTTATAAATCCCCTTTGAGTCTGCATAGCTGTTACTCCAATTCCACATATAGTCCATTACCCATATACATGGTTTTTACATGAACTTGCCAATGAAAATATCAGATCTCATTATGAATGTTGCTAAACCTTTCTGGCCTTCCTGAGCTTTCTGTGAAAGGACATCATCAAACCTCCCCAGTTTCAGGTATCCCGCTACGTAGAAACACCCCCTCTTTTTCAGTTTGACAATGCAACATGTGCAGAGAAAGAAATACTTCCTCCACCTCCACCTTTTTGACTCACTGAATGCCCTTTCACCTATCTCTTTCTGCTCATTGCCCTAGGTTTTGACTTAGCCAAGCACTTACCACATGTCCTCTTTTCCTCTTATGACTAATCGGGCCATTCGTGCAAGGACAACTCTGAGGCGTGTGTGTGTTTGAAATTCCTTGCACAGATTACATGGCAAACCTGCGGACTTGAAAGGGAATCAGCTTCCTAAGCCAGACCACCCCTCCAAGTCCTGTTCTGCTATGAGCATCTTGTACATGCACACTCTCCATAGTGATGCTGGGAGACAGCAACATCCCAAGACAAGTAACTGTGCCCTCACTTGGGGCTGTTGTGGGAAGCAGCTCAACTCACCTAACAAAATAGAGTTACATTTCAGCAACTTACTCTGTTATATTTTTCTGGTGACAGCACAGATGATCCTCTGTCCTGGAGAGCCTGGATCTGGAGCTTGGTGAGAGCATCATGGATGTTGGCTAATGGGAAGCTGCTGGCATTCCTGGAGGCCTCGTCATAAAATGTGGACCACTTGGCACCCGCTTCATTCTGAAAAGAGTTCACACAAACCCTGAATTACTCTGGCAAAAGAGTGTAGCAGCCTGACGTACTTAGTGGGCAAAACTGTTACTTCTAGGGAGAACCTCATTTATGGAGACAACCTGTGGATTGTCTGTTGAGCATTTGCACTGCACAGTGAAATGACTGGAGAACTTTTTTGCTTTGTTTTGTTCACACATCCAGATAATCACTTTTCCTTTCAAATATCGGAAAGCAGGACAGTCTCCTCACACCATGCTTGTTATAATTGATCCAGCATCGGCTAGCTGTGTTCCCTGCTACTCTAAATCACTCTTCCCCTAATGATTTTCTTCACCAGCCTGTGCCTAAATGAAACCAGATACAAGCCAGGGCACAAAAAGTCTTTACCCCTTTCTCCTTCATTAGCAGTAACAGAAAACAGCCAAGATATTTGTATTGAGTCTTTTCATTATGCAATATCATTTTTTTCTGAGATTTTGGTAAATAAAAGATTATACTAGGGCACAGGAGGCTCTAAACAGGTGCCTAAATTAGGCATGCAAAACCTCATTGGTTTGCATGAGGCTGCTTTTACCACTGCTGCAGTTACATAGCATGACATATGAAACTCCCACACTATGGATGTCCTCTTCCTGAAAGTGTTCAAGGCCAGGTTGGATAGGGCTTTGAGCAAACTGTTCTAGTGAGAGATGTCCCTGCCCATGGGAGAGTGGTTGGAACTAGATGGTCTTTAGTGTCCCTTCCAACCTAAACCATTCTGTCATTCTATGATTTCAGTGCACAAAGTAGCACAATAAGAAAATTATTTGGATTTGGGACTGTCTTATTTTACCATTTTTTCAATGTGTTTCTATGTAGTTTAGCTCATCAACACCCTTTCCAAATGGCAACGAGAACAGTACTAATTAACCAGGGTCCTTGGAAAGTTTAATTAATTGTGGTCATGCCAGAGTTTCTCAGGTTGTGAAGAGGGCAACTGTAATGCCCATCCCTTCCTGCTGAGGCATCAGAAAACACAAATGTCATCTTGTGTCTGAAAAGCTTTTCCAGGCATATTTCACCCCTATGCAAGCACATGGCAAGGCCAACACTTTTGCCAGAACTCTGTCCAGGTTGTCCAGTCCTGACATGATGGACACATCATACTTGCTTTAAGCTCTGGCAGAAGGAAGAGGTGACAGCATAAGCCCTTGGCAATCCCATCCACACATCCCCTGCTGCCCTTGCAGCTCCTCTGCAAGAGGGCAGCCATCTCTAGGAGGCTTTCCAAACTCTCCCTTTCACAGGAGCAGAGCAAACAGTCCTGTCACTGCTCAGCGGGCAAGAGCTCAATAAGCATCATGGTGTAAATCTGTTTCTGAAGTCCTTGTCCTGAGCAAGGATGGAGACATGCCTTAGGAGTGGCAGAGCAGAAGAGGGGGCTCTTTGGCTACAAAAGGCAGGGGAAAAAAGTCAGCTTCCCCAATTAGAAGAATAGGTTGATAAGTCAGAGGAATAGTTACAGGGTTTGTAGCTTAATTTACAAGGCAAATGGATGGGAAAGAGCCAGAAGGGACAGTATTAATTAACTTTGCTCCTCCAGCAGAAAGGGAGGAGGGGAAGCAGTGGGTTTATTACCAGTGCTACTGAAGAAATCAAGTGAGAGAAAACGTCCTTTCTGAGCACTGGACTAATTGGTTCTTATTGCTGGTATGTCCTCATGTATTTTATTATCATCTCATTAATGCTGAAAGTATTATATGGGGCTTTCATTTTATGTGTTTGGAAACATTATAGTTTAAGTACCTGGTGCCTCAGAAAACATTCCAGATTGACAATGATTAGTCATTGGGATTTCTTCCAGCAACCAGTCTCCTTGCTTTAATTAAGAAATATGATAATTAAACCATGTTTTAATTAAGTTATAAGACTACAAAGTGGAAGACTTAAACCACTACTCAAAAGTCGATGTAGGATGTCCAGCTTCATTTTTATGCTGTGAAATGTTTTTCTCTAAAGGTTGAGTTAAATTTAAGATACACAGAGCTACAAAATTCAAGGTATTTTGTTCATCTTGAAAGGCTCCAAGGTTATGAGATGCTAGGCTGAGGCATAGCAGTATCAGTAACCAGACAGATCATGGCTGACTGCTCTTGATAAACACAGTACTTGCCCAGAGATCCTGTGGGCTGGGACAGCCTAGAGGTTGGTGTTGAGGAGCAGGGAGAACTCTGTTGCAAGATAGCTTAAGTACAAATGCTGTGGTCCTTCCTGCAGATAGCATTTGACTTTCAAACCAGCATACTAGACCACTGATGGCATTTGAAAATCCATGATCTCACTTAATTTTTCCCAGTTTAATACCTCCAGGCAGTCTACCAACAGATCTGACTATGAGAAGAGTGATGGGGGAAGAGGGAGAAGGTCCCCCACTGGGCAAAGGGTGTGAACCACTATAAAGGACTATCAGCAAACATTTAACAGAATGCCCACATTCAGAAAATGTTTGCACATTCAGTGAGAAGTAAAAGAATTTCAGCAACAAGGAAGAGACAACATTGTCCATGTCAGTAAAAAGTCCAGTGCTAATTCAGTCTTATGAAAAGTAGGAGACCTGAGCTCACATAGGTGCGATATTTGAATGCCCTTTCCTCATGCCACAGGGCAGCACCTAGTCCAGGCCCTGAAGAAAACAAGCCCCTCCAGCCTGTGTCCTCTCCAAGAGGAGAAGGACCCTGTACAGAAATTCCATACCGGGAGGCACTGGTGGTGGTAGACCCCAAACAGAAGAAGGCATCTCTCTCCATCCAACTCAGATCTGGGGACCTGAGCAGCGCTCCCTTGCCTTTTTCCTCTGCTCACCAGGGTGGCTTGAGGTGATAGCTAGGGACAAGTCCAGCCTTTGGCCATCCTCATGCAGTGCAAGGGAAACCCGGGCACCATCCCTAGGCTGTAGAGGCTGGTAGTGGTGCAGGCATGTCCAGTGAGGCAATGCTATGTCAAAGCAAGCTGCTCTACCCTCCTGAAACTGAACCACAGCTACCAAAGAAGTATCACTCTAATTACAGCCAACCCCATTAAATCAAAATAAACTAGAAGGTAGCTGTCAGATTCATAAAACAGTAAAAACTACAGGATGTTGCACTTACCATTTTCTTAGCAGTCTCCTCAGTGATGTTGGTGTTGTAGTTCCATGTTGCAAGGTTACTCTCATAGCTGATATTTTCTGCCCTCCTGTTAAACTCTTCCAGAAACAATTGGGCTTGTTGTGTGACATCCTGGGGGATCACAACAGCACTCAGACTGCAGAGAAGGCAGAGGTGGACCAACATATTTGTGTCCGGGCTAATAACCTCCCAATGAAGTAGGTTGCCTCAAGTAAGCTTCTCTTTCAGGCTCTGTCTCATCAGCCTTCAAGCATGGCTAGTATGAAGAAAGAAAGGCTAAATACAATTTGCTGGGCCTTTTATAGGTTTTATCCATTGTAGGAGAGAAAGGAAAAAGTTTTTTATAAAAAGTCAAATAAACAAAAGTCAATGATTAACTTTGGAAAAACATAATTACTCCTGCCATTTTATGGCCTTCTTATAAAAGGCTTTTACTTTTGGTTAATGTTTCCCAAATGTGCTGTCAATGATACAGCTGGTCACTTTATCTATAGCCTCTCCATGTCTTTGGTAGCTCAGAATCTGTGAATCCTTTAACAGTTTGGTGATAAGCTGTAAAAATATTTAGAAACTTCACAGAAACACCAAGCCATGAACCTTAACACCCAGGCAGGAAGAAACCCCAGTTAGACTGACATAGGGTACCTGGTTGGGTATTTGGGCCCATGTCTTAAAAGGCTCTGCAAAGTCCAAGTGATTTGGAGAATATACCTCATTTTCAAAGAAAATGGGGCATATAAAACCAGATTTTTGTATGTCTTCACTGATCTATCAAAAAGTAGCAAGATACTTCATGAGCTAAAAGCAACTTGTGCAGAGACATAATCTGAACTATATATCAACTGGATTTAAGTACTAAGGTGACTAAGACTACTAAAATGACTCCAGTTTAATATCTAAATACCTTTGCTAATCTAGCTAGAAACCTAGCACTCACTGCAAATCAATGGGAAAATCAATGCATGAATTAGTTCTGGAAATGCAGCTTGGGTTGAGTGTTATTGATCAGACAATGCCTCAGTAGTTTCTAAATTAGCTTATTTCTGCTCAGGATCACTTGGCTGGTTTTGGTTTGGGTTTGTTTGTTTCTTTATTTTTGAGATGCAGCTCTGCAGCCACATCCATGGTGTTGGTTTCCAGTTCCCAGCAAAGCTTCTCCAAAACTGCTATGAGTCCATTTACATGAGAGCAGCAGCAAATGGCCTCTTCATTGCCAAACCTCAAGAAAGGAGCTACATCCCTCTCCTCTGCAAAAGGCTGAACACAGCACAGCTTCATTAGGGCCACCAGCAACAGGCATCCCCAGAAAGTGGAGCCAGAAACCACGGACCTCCAGGAAGCACCTTGCTTCAATACCTTTTGATACCCATGTCCTGTGGACCAGGAACAAGTGATCTCTGTCACCCATGTGCAATCCTCTAACAATCTTTTTTTCTCAAAGGGAAAGTGAACAACATTCACTCAACCCTTGCCTAGAGGTCACATTCCCTAAATTACATGTAACTCTGCTTGGAGCCATCCAGAGCTGCCATATTCTGTGCATCCTCAGCAAAGGTGTCTGCATGTGATCATAACTGATCATAACCTTATCAATGTTCAGTATCACCATCTGCATCTTACATGCTATACCTTGCTGATACACAGGGTCTTTCTGGAGACACTAGCCAACATTGACTCATAGTCCATTTGAGACTTTCTGGTAGCACTGCTACTTGCTCAGCTCTTCCTTTTTTTTGTCTCTGTGCATCTGGTTCTAGGGTAGCACTAATTAGTGCATTTTGAATTTGTCTGGGCTAAAGTCCATCACACCAATGTCAGACCACTTTCCCAAATTTTTTTTTATGATCCTTTGGAATTGTAATCCTCCAAAGGGCTCCCAGCTTGGCAGTGTCCACAAACCTGTTAATAGTTTTTCTCTCCCCGCATTTAGATCATAGGGGATACAGCAAGGCCCAGGAGAACTATCACTTAAAATGGCCCCTATTCTTGCCTATGAACAATGGAGCCTGTTTTTTAAGTAGTTATGTGCCTTTTGTGATTCTTGTCTAGCTCATGATTCCTCAATTTGCCAGTGAGACTGTCATATGTTGAAATGTTGAAAGGTTTTTGTGCTGTTGTTTCATCTGTTGTCTGTCAGACCAGATGATTATGTCTATTATTACCTTGATATGATTTCCTCTTGTCCAGTAGAGAACAGGGACTACGTTGACTATTTGCTTTAACTCTTTTATGTTCTCTTCTCTCCTGGTAAGTCAATTGCACAATCACTGGACCTGGTACTTTTTAGGGTTGTGAAACAGCTGGCTGATCAAAAATGCTCTTCTTACATGTAGGGCTCATTTTCTCTCCCTTTACAGTGCTTCTTCAGGGGCAGCCCTGATAGTTGTCTCCCTGCCATGGTACAGGAGTCACCTGTGCTCCCCACTCCAGCCCATGGCTGCCACCTGCTCATGCACAGCCTTGAAATCCCAAGGGATGTCTGCATGACTAAGGGTCCCCCAAGCAGTGAGGTACTTGAGGGATTGGTAAAGGGGAGAAAAGGGTGTCACCTCATTTCACACAGGGCGTGCATCTGCACCTACATTTAAGTGTGTGTGCAAGCACTGTGGTGAGCTGAAAATGTAACAGAGAGAGTCACACTGAATTACACTGCAAATATTCAGCCTTATTTCTAAGTCCTTTTCTATGACATAACTAAATGCAATACTTGATATCATATCTGAGGAATAATACAAGAATTGCTCTGCATCTCTCTTGCCATTGCCTTAACACAAAAGAAAAAGCTTGAAACTGTGACACTAGTTAGCACAAACTTAGGTTTTGAAAAACAGAGTTACAACAGTGGGGAGTCATATCAAGCTTTCATCATGGATTTGCTCCCACTGAGCAGACTCATGGGAAGCCACTGGATACTCTCTTGTTTGTGTCAGCCTTACTACCACAGCAGGCTTTCTGCAGGATAGCTGAGCTCCAAGATGGGAGTGATTAGTATAGCCTGAGATGGTGATGGCAGGTCTATAGGGAGTGGATGCTGTCCATTCTCAGATGAGCTGGGAGCATTTCCTGGGGTGGACCTTCAGACTGGTCTGGAAAGTTGGTGAGAGCATGTAGACAGTTTATGCCACAACAAAAAAGAAAACAGCAAACAAATGAGAAGGGAAGTACCTCGAGCCTTTTCAGGAAATGCAAACCTCCAGCAAAGGCAGCAAGGCAGCAGCTGTTGGGTTTGGGTGATACAGAAGAGCAGCTGGGAGTTAAAATCCAGTCCCAATCAAATATGTAGTTGTATGCAATTGTGGCCAGCCTGCTTGGCTTGGAGCAAAGATGACTATGTCAGTTTACTACTGTTACAGTACAAAGGCTGTGGGTAACCTGATGCGATAACACAGGTTCATTCTCCTCCAGTATGCCAGTCCTCCCCTCCACCTCTTGGGTCTTTAGTGTGAGCTGTAGCTGCCAGCTCCTACCTGATACTCCCAGTCCAGTAGCTCCCAGGGTCCAGGCTGCCAGACATCTGCTTAAATTGCTGCCCACCAGTGTCCATCTGTACCCTGGCTCTCTTAGTTTTCTCCCTCAACACTCATGTTTTTGGCTGAGCTGTGCTATAAAACTAGGGCTGCAATAACAGAGAATTGCATTTAGGGCATGCCTCAATAAGAAACCACTGTGTTGCGTATTGGACACCACACACCTTGAAATTGCTTAAAAATACCATTATCCGGCCATTTTCCCAGGCGGGAGCACAGCTTAAGCTCTCTGCTGCACTTTGTCATTCTGCCGAGAGCATAAAAGCCGGACACAAGCCCTACTCAGTGAGCGACTTGCAGAAGGGGGCTCTGAGGGGCTGTGGCCGCACGGCTCCGGGGCTGCCTGGCCTGGAGCATCCCCAGGGAGGGAGGAAGAGCTGCCGCGGGGACAGCCCCCCACCCCCGTCCCCCGCCTGCGCAGGGCTGCGGCTGCCCCGCTCTCTGCCTCTCCTCTGCCGTTTGCCAAAGAGAGGCTCACAACAGTTAAATACCTGGCAAATCCTTGCTCTGAGGACTCCCCGTAAAGTGGCTTTGTAGAGGCAGCGGACGGCCCGGGGGTGGCTTCAGCGCCGCAACACATTGCCCTAATAGGGCAGGAATGCTCCGAGAAGGGCCCTGCTGTTGCAGCCGCACCTGGGCATCGCTGGGGGGCAATCCCAGATCCTCTCCCTCTCCCTCTTCCTCGTGCTTCAGACTGGGGGCTGGGCAAATAGTCCTTTTAATCCCCCGAGCAGCCCTTTTCCCACATGACTAACCCTTCTGCATGCATGACATCCGCCTTTGCTCAGATGAAAGCCTTCCCGCCCGGGCTGGGACCAAGGGCGCTAGCTCCCTGGCTCATCAGCTGCCCTCAGGCCATGCAACAGAGGCTCTCCCCACACTGGGAGCCATCCTACAAGAGGGGCCTTTCATAAGATCCTCGTGTCCGCTTTCTAGGCGGGGAGCAGAGCCGTGTGGCAGTGAGGAGGATGGACATCTCTGCTCCTCTGAAAGCAGGCACAGCCTGTCCTGCTCGACCTCTGAGCCACCTGGGACCAGCTTCTGTGCAAAGAGCAAATAACCAGCAGCCAGGCTTGGTTTGAACATCAGCAGTTTGGGTTTAGCTGGCTTTTCCTCTGCTGGAATGAGACAGGGCAGACCAGCAGGTGGTTGGATTAATTCCTTGTTGCCCAGTGGGAATTGAGGTCAAGGTGGCAAGCATAGAGCACAGAGACTCCCCACCCACTGCCCCAGGCTCAGGACCTCCATCTCAGAGAGGTGAGGGAGGGCTGCTACCTGGCTTGTACTCCCCTCCTGCAGCTGGGTCAGCCCTACGGCCATATGCCAGTGACCCCCCCAGAGCAGGGAGGGCTTTGTACAGCTCTGGCCTGAGTCTGGGGCCAGTGTCTTGGATGATTAATCCATATCCCTCCATAGTCTCTTGTCCCAAGACAAGCTGCTTCACTCCCTGGATTTCAGGCCTAGAGAGAAGCCATCACCTCTGCACCGATCCTTTGCACTGTGGGGGAGTTGCAGGCTTACGGCTGTTTGTCAAGTCAAAGCGTACTCGGCATCACCAAGGGGGAAAGTGCCCCATAGGCAGGAGCCAGCCTCAGATCTGAAGACAACATCAGGAGCTGTGTCAAGATGCTGTCAGTTGCCTGAAGCATTGGGAAACCAAAGAGGTTTTGCAAGGTTTAGGAGAAAGCTTTGAAGTTGAATGATTTTTCAGGAAGGCAGATGAGTGTACAGAACATTCAGTAAATTAGAATATCATAAAGGATGACATTGCTGAAGGCCACAGTCAAAATCAAGACCACATGTTAAGAAGGCAGATGAGAGGGAACCACTCAGGGGCACAATATTCTGTATTCCTTACACCTTATCCAGTACTTTTTCCATTACCTCATGAATGAAGGGAAAAGTGTTGATCCTGTTGTCATGGTTTAGGTCAAGGTGGCCCCTTAGACCTAACAGATGCTCTCAACCCCCCTCCCTCCTCAAAGGGGAAGAGAAAAGGAATAAGGGAGAGAGACTTAGTGATTAGAAAAGGAAACTAGAACAGCTTTAATGATGAT
>JAAGNO010009522.1:116661-128335 GCA_033439905.1 Ceryle rudis | reverse complement strand
GGCACGAGGTGGGTCCTGGCTGCTCAGGCATTCTGGGGTGCTTAGGGCAGGGGTGCCCAGTGTGCCAGGGCACGCAGGGTGCCTGGGATGCCTGTGACACCCGGGACGCCTGCTGTGCCCAGTCTGCCCACAGCACCCAGTCTGCCCACAGCACCTGGGATGCCTGTGGAGCCTGTGGTACCTGGGATGCTCGCGGTACCTGGGATGCCCACGGTGCCTGGGATGTCCACGGAGCCAGGGATGCCCACGGAGCCCAGCATAACCACAGCAGCCGAGGTGCCCACTGCACCTGGGATGTCCATGGAGCCCGGGTTGCCCGCAGTGCCCAGGATGCCCGTGGAGCCCAGCGTGCCCACAGTGCCCAGGATGGCAGCGGAGCCCGGGATGCCCACGAAGCCGGGGGTACCCACAGTGTCCAGGATGCCCCCAGAGTCTGGGATGCCCGCAGTGCCCGGGATGCCCGCGGAGCCCCTTACCTCTGTGCCGCTGTGCTGGCATCCAGGATGCCGGTGCCCTGCAGCCATCGGACGGAGGGCAGCCCGGCGGTCAGCGGCTCCTCCTTCATGGGCAGCCCCCCCCGGGGCAGCGCCTCCTGTCATCTCTCTCCGCTGCAAAAGGCAGCCCTTCCCGCCGGGGAGTCCCACGGCTCCTTCCCAAAGCCAGAGGTGGTCGGTTTGCACCCTCCCCGAAATACTGATTGTTTCTGAAATCGCCACAAACATCTGGAAGGTATGAGTGCACCGGATTTGTTTTCAGCCACAAACCAGTTCCATAACGCCAAACCCTCCCGTTCTGGTAAGGCTGCGGCAAACATGAGGAATGCTCCTCTTCAAAGAGCTACCATTTGTAAAAAATTGGGTTCGACTATGAATGTGCTGCAGTTGCAAAATACAACTCTCACCCCAGTCCCGAAAGACAGGGAAGCAAGCAGAAACTCACATTCGTGCATGATTAAGCTAAACTGAAGTAAATGTGCAGGTTTGACCTGTCTAACATGAGTCATCATGACAGGAACAACTTTCACTCAAACTAGATTTTATAAAGCATTAACTCTTGAACAGCCACACGGCTGAAATCCTGCAGTTACTGCACCTCTGCGCCAGCAGCCCTCAGAAGCTTCAACTGGTCCAACACCAAGCCACACTACTGTCTCGTGCTTCTCAAGAGCTGGCGGGTCTAGTAGTGAAAGTTCAGTATCATCTCAGAAGGTTACTCTGCTCCCCACAGCTCTGAGTACTCCCACTGCCAACAGCCTTCTGCAGCACACAAGACCGGCTTTGGATGGGGAGGGAGCAAGGGAAGCTGCTTCTCCCACAGAGCACAGCACCGGAACGGAAGAGGTGGCACAGCAGTCAAACTAACGGTGCCCAGAGTTCTTATTCTTCTCCCAGGTGCACCTTCCAGTGGAAGCCTCAGAGAAGTTTCCACACACTAAATGGTTAGAGCAGACACGAGAAGCAGGTTCTTAACCTGTATTCTTAGGGTGCATATTAGATGTTGAATGCTGTCTCACACATTTTAATTACCTTCAGTAACACCGTCTAACGCAAGCGTCTGGATTTTGCCAGCCTAGACGGCTGCACAAATGTCATTCAGTTCCTAACGGCACTTGCTGGCCTTGTTCTGGAGAGAAAAAAAAAAAGCAATGCTGTCTTGAGGGAACTTTCATTTGGGTCAAATCTAACCGATTTTGTGAAACCGAATGTGAACAGAAACGTCCCCGCTCTAAAATTTCCACCGAAAAAAGTGGAATTATTCAGAAATAATTAAGCACTGCGCTGCGGTTTACAACGCTGCAGCAGGGAGAACGTGGAAGTAAAGGGGGATTTAGTGATTTTAACGTGCTACCTAAGGGCTTGTCCACGCTGGAAAGTGCCACTGATAAGAATACTTCTGCATTGTAAAACCTACAAAGTTTACCTCCCGAGGTAGAACACTTCCTGAAATCAGGGGAACTTTACAGCACGTTAACTCAAGCTCTTAAAAACAACCCAACAAAACACGCACACAAAAGAAAACCTCCAAAAGCTTAAACTAAAGAAACCTTTACATTTTCATATGCTGAAACAGCACTCACTTTAAAAGAGTTGTGTATTCAAGTTTTTTATTCCTACTTTTTCCCCACGTTCACAAGACCAAAAGAATGTGTACAGACCCCCCAAACTGTAACTGGTGAAACACAAATTGGATTAGTAATGCTACTTTGCCCTTAAGTCATCTCCTGCAAAATGGCAGGCAAAATACATCCTTTTAATATAAGCTGTAGTAGCACCCCAGACACAGACAAATATTAGAGCATCACACTAAATATCTGATCAAAAAGAGATCAATTCCCAAGTAGGTGACCAATGCCAGCTAGCGGGACTACTGAATCATCTAGAAGAGAGTTTGGAATGAAGATTGTTTGAAGAGTAGGAAAAAAACCCAACCAACCATTAGGCAGATGCAACAGCGTTTTCGTCCCTAGAGAACGCAGCTCGGCATTCACATCACCTTCGATTTGCCAGTGCTGCTTTACGGCAGTGCCCCATTAATCACCACCCAACTGCAGATGACAACATTCAAGGGCAATCTCTGTCAGACATCTAGAAACTTGACCTTTCATTATGGGCCTGGCAAAGGTTCCCTCTCCCCCCACTTTTGTAAAAACAAAAGTAGGCTTATGTCAGCAACATACTCTGCTGATCCTTGAGTGAAGGGGCCCTGGAAGCTAACATGCTATTAATATTCTGCTTAAGAAGATCTTTGTAGACGCTCGGGAGTTGCGAGCATGGTTTATAGAGTCCATGCAGGATGCTCAGGGAAAAGAACAGAAGAGTTGTGAAAGCTGGAGGAAGTGGTTTTCCCTTAGGGAAAGAAAATCCGGAACCTTCATAGGTATTTAGACTTGAGAGCGGTGAATACATTAATTCAAATATACAGTAGTTAAAATGGAATTTATGATACCATTAGGAAATGATCTATTTTAAGCACTTGTTATGCAATCCCTGCGTGTATTGAGGCCACAAAAATTGACTCAAATTAAACGTGTGCAGGGTGACTTTAGTTCAAGGCTCATCTGCAGTTGCCTTCAGTCAAGGTAGGGGCTGTTAAACGTGCCCTTTTCTAGTAGTTTCAGATCAGGTTGACATCTGCCCTCTCTGTTTCTGTTTGCCACTCAAATACAAGCCCAAGAAGATAGTAGCTTTATAAAATTAAATGCAGCTGAAAAAGTCAAGGAGACTGTTCCTTCAAAGCCAATCACAACAGAGAGTCAGTACTAGCACGGACAGCAAAGGATTGTTCCGGTTGAAGGATTTTCTGTTCCAACTCTCTGTTCTGAGGAATGGCTGCGGCACGTGTGATTCGGAGGGATGTCTCTAAGCCACAGCACTGCTCCTGTTCCTTCCACACTACCAAGCTGCTTGTTGCTGGACTGTGTCAGGTTCAGGGAAAAGGGAATCTAAAGGGTTTGGGTTTGGTTTGGGATTTTTTGGGGGGTGAAGCTGTTTGAAAATAAGACAGACCTTGAAGGATGCAGGTTAAAATGTGTGCCAGAAAGGATGAAAACACATCTTCTATTTTCTTTCTCTGCCCTTTCTGCCAGCTTCAGCAATGAGACACTCCTGCCACACAGGAGACGCTGGCACGTAGTTCCAGTGCGAGCAGCACGGCAGGGCTGGAAGATGCAGCCTCTCATGCCTTGGGCCAGTAGCCATTCCGAGAGGGTATCTCCCTCTGAGTTCAAGAGAAGCAGGAATACTAATGGTAAAAGAGGTCTTGGGAAGGCAGTTTGTAGGAAAAAAAAGATTCTAATCTAACTGTTCTTCTAATACTTGGTTCAGTCTTAGGAAGGTAATTCTAACCACCTGTTTCTTCCTCCCTTGAAGTCAAAGCTGTCAGCAACAAGAAAGGCTGCGATTCAGGATGTGCATTCTGGTGCTTGGTCTTTCTGACTGAGGCCAGAAAACTGTGTTCTTGAAGAACAACTCTTTGAACTTTTATCTTTAGCTTAACAGCTACAACTATAGCAAGAGCAAAGCAGGCTTTGGCCTCCACACAGACAATAGTCTTCATATTTCCAAGAGCAGGAAACATAACTAGGCATTTCCTTTTAGCCCAGTTAAATTTCGCACACCCCTGTCCTCAACGAACCTTCCTAGTGGGGAAGGGAAAAAGCAGGACATTGCTGCACTCTGCTTCCCAGGTGGATGCTGTGCTTTTGCCAGGCACTCTGCACTGGAAAAGGCAGTTTAGGACCGTGAATAAAAACCTGGTGAGTCATAGGACTTACATCATGCCCTTTGCCTTCATTGGTGGACCCCGGTAATTAATTTATGGATGTGCTACTTGCCAATTATCAGATTCCACCCATGGCTAACTCTCTGCTTTATGATGACATAACCAGAACTTTGCTGTTAACTTATTCTCTATTTAACGCAGATTTTTCTCAATTCCCTGCTGTATTTCATAGGCAAAGGTCCAGATTCTGATCTCAGCTGCCTGTAGTGATGTGAATGCAAAGTCATGCAACTGGTGCCAATAAAGTCCCTCTGGAAATTTAGGACCTGACCTTAGATACACCTCTCGTGGCAGTCCCTGTAATGACTGCAACAACACAACTTTAGAGCTGGTGGTTGCCTTCCCGGAGGACACTCCCATATCCAGTTACGTAAGGTTCATCATCTCAGGTGAAACAAACCCAAGTCTTTAAATTTGCACATTCCTGCTGAAACAACTGATTCTGGAAATGGCAACTGGAAGATAGGCTGCCTAGTGTGCTTCCCAAGGAAAAGGGGACATTTGAGTAGCAGGTAACACGGCAAGTCCTTGCCGAACAAAGGGTAACACTGTTCTCAGTGACATTAGACATGATATAATGCCTCTTGACTTGAAATTCCTATGCCACTGCAGGGTAGATTGACTCACCAGTTACAAAGCAAAGGAGCTGCATTCACAGTTGTAATGGCAAAAAAGAATTTTACTGCCCCAAGGCTGAAGACAGAGTAACTTCTTTTGCATGGGCAGTGGAACAGCTCCCTTACCTGTGTTTCTGAACACCACCCCCGGCACCTCTCAGGACAGAAAAGTGAGCAAGCTTTATAGACCCTGCTTCATGGTCTGTCACAGTTGTGCCTGTGCTTGGCCATGGAGCCACATCTCTGATACTGTCGTCATCGTGCATAAAACCCCGGGGCAGCGAGACTCCTTGGCTTACCATTAATACAAGCTCTGTTGGTGGGTTTCTGATGCAACAATGGCAGTTCTCAGTTGAGGTCACCCTTAACCTCAGATACGAATGTAGACACAAGATCTCTTTTGATTTTTTTTTTTAATGGTACAGTCTGGATATTTAGGAGTAAGGGGTGTGGACATTTTTCTGGCTTTACTGAGTTTCTGAAGAGCCAAATAATGTGAATAGGTTACAGTGCACATTTAGAGGCTGCCATAGCCATCAGCATGTTACTGTTTTGAAGCTTTGGCACACGATTGTTAAAATCTCTTTGCCAGAGAGCAGCTATAATCTCTAACATGGTTTCCTTTCCACAACTACTACAGAAGGAACACTCTCATTTGCTCCTAGATCACGGACTTTCTACACACAAGGTCACCTGTCTCGTTTAAAACTTGTCTTCATATTAGTGCAGTCAAAAAGGCCAGAGCAATAGAACTGGGGCAAGGCATGACCTCTGAACATAAGGTAAGTCTAGAAAATGTAAACAGGATGGAACTTTTCAGAATAACTACAGTTTTACAGTGGAAGAGAAATTGTCCTCCTTGTAAAGAAAAAAACCTTTTCTAGTTCAAGAAGGATAATACCACAGCCTGCTGCAGGTGTTTTACCAACTACCTGTCATTCACAGAAGAGGCCTGTTTTTTTCCAGACAACAGTGAAGACGAAAGTACAGGTTGGTCAAAAGGGTACAACTGTAGCCAAATATAATTCTAAGTATTGCTTTTGGCCTCGTGAAGTATTTGATTTCAAGGTTACGGGTGCACAGCTGCAACAAAGCTGTCCCTTTCTAATAGGGGCTCTAAGGGGGAGGGATGCTTTTAACTTGGCATGGTGCACGGTTTTCAGAAGGAAGAATGCTAATGAAGGGCTCGTAAGGCTCAGGATGTTTTAAATAGTTGTTAAATACAAGCTTCAGGTCATGGGTATCGAATTTTACACATCGTAATGTCAGAGATTACTTTGGTAATAACTTTTAATTATACTTTTTAATGATTGGCAATTAAAACAAACCTAAATGCATTTTCAGACAGTCTCAGTAGTTCAACCAGCTGCACCTGACTGAAAGGGAGGTTACAACATAGTTATAGCAAGCATATACGCGTATGTTTGCATACACTTGTAAGTGCTTCCTATAGTAACTGTCCTGTATGCACCTGGAGGGCAAAGGGAAAACTTTTGTAGTCTTTATCTTTCCTTTCCTAGTCCCAGTGCTTCATTTCTGTCAGTGATCCTGCTTAGTTCTTTTGGAAATATAGCCAATAAAGTTTTCATCCTTTCAGATATATTTAAAAACGGTGACAAATATTCTGGCACAACCCACAGCTGCTTTGGTATTTATGGTTTTGTCCTGCCCCGTAATGTTTTAGCTCTTGCTGGCCTCTTAGGAATCTACACAATTAAAACCGGAATATTTAATATCTTTTGAATGCACACTGTCGATCATGAGCCACAATGATTTGTGTAACAAGAACATCTATTCTGCATTTTGACCATCCATTAAGTGTACAAAGGTAGATAGTTAAAATCAACAGCAAACTTCTCGTGGAGATTTTTCCAATTTTGCTCTAAGCTGAGAGAGAATGGTGCAATGGACTTGCATGAAATGCTTACATTTCTTGCCACTTCTCATCTCAAACCTTTTCAAGAGCAGATGGAACAACCACCTTGCCACACTCCTGCAAAAAGAGGCGTCTCTCAGAGGGGCCGAGACTACTCTAAGGCGCTAAATGAAATCAAGATAGATGAACAGGACGATTGCTGCTGTTGTTCTGCCATTCTGTTTGCTTACTTCAACATCAGACTGTTGACATCACTAACTATAAATTTAGGGACCAAAGTCGATGAAGAAGACACTAAGAGATCATAGGCTT
The DNA here is from genome assembly GCA_033439905.1 of Ceryle rudis. Lineage (NCBI taxonomy): Eukaryota > Metazoa > Chordata > Aves > Coraciiformes > Cerylidae > Ceryle > Ceryle rudis. The sequence continues at coordinate 121,249 of JAAGNO010009522.1, read as the reverse complement.
TGCAGGAAGATGCGTTTTGTTGCTAATGTCCTTTCTTCCTTTTTTCCCTTTGTCAGTTAAAACCAACCAACCAGCCAAACAAACAAAAAAACCCCAAACAACCCAACTACAAAAGAAACCAAACACCCAGTCTTTCCCCCCCTCTCCCCCCAAAAGACCCAACCCAAATCCATCCCTGCATCTCACCCCTTCAACTTTGACTAAGCCACTCAGTTCAGCTGGTTTCTAGTTCCGAATTATTAACTGCTAGAATGTCATTACTGTAGAAGAGTGTTAGGTAACAGATTATAAATGGAACCTACGTATTTCAGGAATTGGAGCTAGTCACAAACCAAATAATAGGGCTAAACTCAAAAGCTGAACTAACCAGTCAAATTGAAAAAAATGCTAACTGCATTCCTTCTGTAGGCACGGGGAAAAGCAATCCAGCCTGATCTGGTGTATTCCTTATCTACCTAGAGTCAGGAACAAATGCCTCTTGTCTAAGAGCTGGGTTCCTTCCAGCAACCAGCAGTTTGGGGATTACTGAGTTAGAAGCTGTGTCACAGTCAAGAATTGAAATGGAAATGATATGGTTTTCTAGTAAACCTGTTCATATCTTTGATCTTACAGCCAGCCACCTTTGGTGTGAGTGTCACAATCTGGCTAACAGACTGAGAAACACCACCTTCTAGTTATTTTAAACCCGCTGCCTGCTGGATTGCTCTGCATCCCTTTTCCTTATACTGCCCGCCAGAATGAGTGACAGTTCAGTATGTCTTCCCCACAAGATTCAGGACTTTATGGATAACCATGATAGTCTTCCTGTCTTTAAGAGAAGATTACCGAAAAGTTCAAGTCTCTTTAGTCTCTCCATATCCAGAAATAGTTCCATATTCTAATTAACTTGTTAAAAAGTGTATTCATAAAAACATGAAGACCATTTCTTCCCGGGACCCGTAAGCACTTGTCCTAGTGCTGCTACGTACATATCTTATTATATACCGTTTATTAGATAGCGCAAGAGAACTAGTACCTTCCAGCAATCCTATTTTGGTTTGTGCAAGTACATACTGTAAGAACTTTCATTCATTTTCTTTACTGTGAGTTTGATAGTGAAGTTTCCAAAGCAGTCAGAGCTGAACTTAATGAAGACAGCAATAATTGGATGTATTTATAGATTTTAAAGCTGGAAGAGCCGCAGTGACCATCCACGTAGCAGCTCATGTAACAGAGACAACAGAACATCCCTGAATTTAGGCTCTTACGAACATCTGAGCAAATGTTTTGGAAAAGAACCCAGATTTAGTATAAAAGTTCTAAATCCAGAGTATCCATCATAGCTTTGATGCATTATTCCCATTTTCATCAGTATCATTCATAAACTCCTGTATTGTATTTCTAGTCTGAATTTGTTAATGTTCACTCCACAAGGCAAGGTTTCGTATTCTTCACCCATTCATGAATCTCTGCTTACACACATAACCAAAACACACATTAAGAGACAGAACATGATAGAAGAGAAAAAAAAAAAAAAAAAAAAAAGAAAAAAAAAAAGAAAAAAAAACACCCAAAACCCAACCACAATGCTTTTCAGAAGAATTGTCCTATAAATCTCTTTGTGAACTTTAAATAAAATCACACATCATGAAAGTTGGGTAAATTATCTAAGCATGTGCGAACACGGTGTATTTCAAAAGAAATGTTAATAACCGTGAATATGAAAAGGTATTTTGTGTCTTAGGGCATCAGGTAAAGGGAGAACTAATTTGTCAGAAAGTAAGCGTGGCTTAGGGAACCAAAATGTAACGAAGAAAAACAATGCATTCACCAGATTCTACCGCAAAAGTTGGCCAGAATGAAATTCAGTCTAACACTGTCTCGCACGCAGAAATGTAAAATCTGGAGGCAGCAGCATGTTCTGAACACCAGGACAATCAAAAATTGCTGATGAAGTTCGATCGCTAATTAAGAAGCATAAAAATGTGACCTCTTGGCCTCTACAGAGGGCAGTAAGTTCCAGACGAAATGCTGTATAAGAGCATGTCATGCAAATCAGAGCCTTGGGGCACAATTACAGTGTAAGTAATAACAACGAGCTTCGATTCTGCAGGTAGGGGGTTTCTGTCTCTTCTTCTGGGAATTCATGAGCATTCCAAAAGTTAGCAATAGCTCCGCAAGTTAAAGGGGCTTTCAGCTGGGCCTGGCTGATTGCCAGAATTTAAAACATACCATCCCCTACTTTCCCAAACTCAAAGCGTAATAAATTAAGAATTCTCTGAGAACCCTTTATAGTGCTCTGCCTTGGTAATATCACACGTATCACTGCTTAGATTAATTATGCACAACCTCAGCATCGATGCAGGCTCGTGTATGAAGCCCCACTGACTGTCCCTTCCAAACAGTGCCACCCCCCTCTGCAAATTCCTGTCAGGCATGTTTAATGACTCGCGTCAGGCTGTCTTTTCAATTACCCGCATGCCTTTTGAAACATCTCCACAAGTAACCAAAGGCTGTGGGGAAAGAGGAAACGTAAAACCTGTTTGAGGAAGATCAGTGTAAGAAAGCTTTCCTTTACTGTAAAAACAAACTTGAGATTCATCAGCACGGTCTGTTATCTTGCCCTCTAACCTCAGCACAGATCCATCCTTATCTATTCTCATTACTTGCTCATTCCTTCATCCTCTTCTCAAGCAAGCAGCATTGGACAAGATTCATTTATACACTGGCCAGCTCCTGTGAGAGGACTTCAGACAGACGCAGTCCCGCAATAAAATCACGTTGCTTTCCCAGGTGGGTTAGCATTTCCTCCACCGCAGGTAGGGAGTAATTGAAATGAAAACCTCACGTCTCCTCGCTTTCCCATTTGGGATGAATTACCCATGCAGATACTTCATTGCCAGCTCTGTACTACTGACAGTGTCATTAAGCTTAGTTCCACCAGGGACAAATCATTCGATACACTGAACAGTAATACTTTTATGCTACCTAATGAGTTTTGCGGTGTTGCATGTTACGTAGGGAAGCACATACCTATCCCAGTGCAGAAGAAGGACTGGGCAGAGCATTCAAAGCATACATTGTTAAAAGTCTGCATGTGTTCCTATAGAGCAGCCATTTATTTTCTTTTAGAAGCGCTCATAAGACGGACCAGGCATCTCTTCTTTCTTCTTTCTTTTCCTTAGAGCTCGCAAGAAATATCTGAGCTGGTGCCACAGGCCGCAGAGGAGCTGAAATTTTGTGCAGACATCCTTGTGCGAGCAGTTGTAAGCATCCTGACAACCGCAGGTAGCTTTTTGGAAAAGAAGCTTTTCTTTCTCAGCGTGCGCGCTGTTGCACTCCGCCTACAGTAAGGAGGAACACACTTAGACAAAGGAACGGTTGATTAGTTTAGTCCAGAAAAGCCTGAAGGGAAATCCACTGAAGTCTGTGGAAACGGTCCTCTCTCTGGTGAGCTATGGATGAAACCCTTGGAGTGACACAAGCCACTGCAGCGTCCTGATTCTGCAGCTGTTAAAACAATTGCCATGGCTTAGAGGGAATTTTCCTACTTTTGTTTTCTCTGTTCCCCAGCGATAGGCCTTGTAAGTGCTGTGAAATAGAAACTATCACCACATGCAACAGAGGAAAAAAGAAGAGGAAAAAGCCCTGAAAAACTGTCATTTCCTCACCTGAGTGTCAGCAGTTCAGTATCAAGCTCTTGAGTTATTTGTTCTACAAGCTACGTTTTTCCACTGGCAAGGGACTTTAACTGCATGTATTTGGCAAAATCTGTTTGTAAATCTTCAAGAATTTGCAGCTGCTGGTAGGTCGATGTTTATGTGTATGTATATGTATATGCACACTTTAATACACAGAGATAACATATGAATTAAAAAAAAAAAAAAAAAACCACAAAAAAGTTGTTTCTGTTGATTTTTGATGCTCTTACTCCACAGGGTCTTTCATCCACCCTCCAGGGCCAAGAACTGCTGCTACCATAAAATGTCCGAAGTTTGGACACAGTAATACCATGTATGGTCTAAACTTCCACTACTACAGTTGTCATAAATTAAACCCGTAGATTGTATTTTGTGCAATAGAGCTGCGTGAAATGTAAGAATCAAGAAAGAATGTCAAAGCCTTTTTTTCTGACGTCAGGGTCTGTATATAGGCAAACCACACAAGTGGCTTACTGAAAAGCAAAGAGGCCTCTGTTTGCTTAATACACAGGCTGCCACTGATAAAAGATTGACTTGGCAACCGTGTAAATGCGACTCGAAAAGGCAATTGCCTGTTATGTCAGAAACCTGGAGCCGAAATCCTAGGAGGTCTCTTCCAGAACGGCCTTGCCTGCAGCCAGCTCCTATTTGTCTCTTGTCTAGTTTTACCCATACTGATGAAGACATTCATTTCAATGTCTTAGTTTACTGTAAACCAAGCTAATCTCTTGGTTCGAACAGACCTCTCACGATTATTAACAATAAATATAAAATCCTCAGTTCCACTCTCAGAAGGCTCACTTAAAATACACCAGACAAACATCTCGTGATTTCAGGGCACGGATACAGTAACATGGCACGTTATACAGTAACTTGGATACGCTTAGTGGGATGAACCAGGAAACCTG
>JAAGNO010009522.1:46403-116561 GCA_033439905.1 Ceryle rudis | reverse complement strand
TTCAGGGCACGGATACAGTAACATGGCACGTTATACAGTAACTTGGATACGCTTAGTGGGATGAACCAGGAAACCTGGTTACTTTCCCTGTTTTATGACTAACACTGTGAAGGTATTAACTCTCAAGGTAAGGTGTTGAGCTGATCAGAATTTGATCTGGAGCCTTGATCCAGATCTCATGTTCCCAACGGACAGCATAACACTCAAGAAAAGAGAGTCCCTTGGGAAAATTTTGGGGGTAAAAAGATCGAAGTGTGCAAGGTTGGATTTAACTCACAGTAACAGGTAATATACCATGAGTGAAGACTCTTCTGTCACTTAACATAGAGTTGCTGAAGGTTTGCACGGGTAAATGCTATGATTTCCAAGCTATGGGACTTTATTTTCACCTTTTGGTTGCCACAGGCTGTCGAACTACACAATTCTAATACATCACACACAGAAAGCTGTCTGCTTAGGAACACAGAAGAAAATTCAGTCCGAGTTGGCTGCAGCTGGAAATGGTAAGGTGGATTTAACTCCCCATGAGGTCACTTGCAGTCAAAGTTAAACTGACCTTAATTTGATTTAGATTGCTCCAAGACTCTTTAGTTGCGTTCTGACATGTGAAAACCACCAAGATATCCACTTGTAACTGTTTGCATGACAGCCCCTGTCTCTGGTTTTTTTCCTTTGTAGTTAGCGTCATTGAAATAGATTACGCTGACTTGCTGACTAGTTTAGCAAGAAAAGAATTATAGGTAGGCTTTTTTTAATGAGAAGTGACAGGACCCCAAACATTCTTTGCCACAAATTCTCTTTGAGTCATTTCGATAACTTGTAAAGAGTTGTTAGTCACCAGTTAGGTTCCTGGAACCCTTTAATTTGCCGCACAATTAAGAAATGCAAATCCAAAAGAGCTATGATACAGAAAGCTGCGCACGAGGGACATGGAGCTTTGGCAGAGGTTTGGGGCTGGAAGGGACCTTTAAAGGCTTTATCTGACAATAGCGCAAAACTGAGATTCCAGAATGTTTTCTCACACAGCGTTTATCTGGGTCCCGGCCAAACGCACCTTATGAATAGTTCTGTCCCCAGTGCCCAGGGAGGCAGGGAGAATGCCTGTTTCGGGAGATGCCCACACCCGCCCCAATCTATAATTTCCCTACAACAGTATCAACTAGAAAGATGGCTTTCCCAGTGGGACTTTGTTTGTTTGTTTTGTGAGCCATTCACCTATCATGAGGGTGAACTATAAAACCAGTTTCAAACGGTCGATGGTTTTGTAATCGCACAAAATTAGGGGCGGCAGTTAGGGACAGCAGCGCTCAAGAAACCTTAACTAGTTAAAGTCAAACTGGTACCAGTATTTCCTTTGTTAATGCGATTAGCCCTTTGTAAATTACTGCATGACACGTTGTGCTTCCTTCCAAGCAGTCTGTCTCCTTTTTTGTATTGCACCGGTGGTAGAGATTTGCTTCAGCACAATCATTTGTTCTAGAATTTCTTCAAGAAGAAAATGCAACTGAACACTGATGCAAATTGCTGTCCTATCACGTACTGAACGGGTTTTAGTATACGTTTGAAAACTGCTGTTTCTATGGCAATTGAACGCCAGTTCCTGAATACAAAACCTGATTTCACATAGGCAAAAACCGAGCGCAAACACATACACACACGCTTGCTGAATGCTTTTGGAATCGGTTTGGGATTCTTTCTTTTCCAACAGGAAATTTCCTACGCATTTAACGTTCACTAAACACTGTGTAACAACACTTTACAGGCTGAACTACACCCGGGGAAGTTTTTTTATGCCAGGATAGGAGAATGTCAGCCAAAAGGTAAAACTGGGGAAAAAACCCCACCCATCTTCCTGCTTTTAAGTGTTGCTATTGCTCTCTGTGAAGAGGGGGAAATGGATTAAGCATGCAAATAAATAACTGCTTATTACTAACAAATAAGGAAGCTGAAGTGAAAATCTTGGAAATCCACTTAAGCGAGGTTTAAGAGAAATCTGCTTGCAGAACACAACTAGCAAGCCATGTACTTTTTTATGCTGTCTTTAGAGTGACAAAAACTGTACAATACCTACAATTACATATAAACGAGGCGTGATTTCGCTAACTGATTTTGTGACTGAACTGTACAATGTCAGATGGTGGGGATGCACCTGAGGGTCTTTTGCTAGCATATCCAGTGGAAGTTTTAAGAAAAGAAACCAGATTTTCTTCACAGTAGAAGTGGAAGAAAAGCTCCACAAGAGGATATGAAAACAGGTCAGTTTGAAGCTGGCTCCTTACTGAACTTAATCAAACTGATTTCTTGTTTTGCACTTCTCAAGCAGCAGCAGTGTTTTATGTCCATAGTAGGCACTATGTGGTTTACGATTGAGACACATCGCAGATCTATTACCCGGTATGACAAACTAATTATCTGGGAATTACTAAGGTGAGTCATGCGAGTAGAATTTGCTTTATTACCTCAGCATATCTGAGCTTGCAAATGTATTATGGGTTATGTCTAATTCCACAAAGACAAACAACTTTATAGTCCTCATTAGCATAGGTTGTAAATGTTACGCGTGCAATTCTGCAGAAATTCTTACAGGAATTATACGGAATATAATGCACAAATGCACCCTCTCTAGTGTACCATCGACAAAGGGGGAAGCAGAAACACTGAGGCAATCCCAACGCACATTGCCGATTTTCAGAAATGTAGCAAGTTCATGGAATTCAGTACGTATGTAACCCTGGGGGAAGTCTGCCAGCATTATAAGGATTTTCACAACGTGCGAGTGCTGCCTCAAGGCGTTTGGAAACACCTTCTCCCCACTGGCTCCTTACAGTACCAGGGAGTGTAATGAAATGCCATCTGCATTCTGTGGGATCTACTTTAGCATACGCTGACTGTGATCCTCATCATGCAAATGCTTACATGCATGCTCAAAATTTCATCAGTCTCACTACTCGTGCAATTTTTGGCAGAACTGGCAATCGTACCTCTTTAGGGTTGCTGCCTAATTGCCGACGGGTCAGAAATGGGTCGGGTCGGGTGACATTTTACAATACAGAAGGATACGAGGTAAAACCAAATGGCAGAATCTCTATTCGAATTACAAAAAATAATACCAGCCACAATTCCCCTCACTAAGCAATCAAGATCTCTCAGGGAAAGATTTAATAAAAAGGAAAGCGAGCAATAGGGGAAAAGATCCAACTAGTACTGCCTAACTGAAACAGACCAGGTCACAATTTCCCCTGCTTTTTTATGGATGCAAAGTCGGATAACACAGGCAGAAGTAAATACTGGATAGTCATCGGCCTTATTCTTAATTCTGTTTTCTGGCAGACCCAAATCATTTCATCATGATCTCTCTCTGCTTTTCCAAGCGTAGTCACGGGCTTGGAGACCACATTTGGCAAAGGTGAGAAAGAAAAGAATGTAAAAAAAGTGCAAAGGGAGTGGCTTACTTTATAAAGCAGTCATGTTCCCCCCCCCCCCGCCCCTTTCTTTTTTCCCTTTACAGTTTCTCCAGCCCAGGCTACTAAAAGAAAGGATGTGGCTGAAAAACTGGGTGGGGGTTTAGGGGTTCGCTTCTGAGCTCTGGTACAGATTCCTTGTACGCTGGTGAGACATTAGATAGCACAACGGTACAAGCTAGGAAGTGTCACCACGTGAATCATTTTGGTCACTCAGATACTGTTCAAACCACCCCAGATGTGGAAGAAACCTTAGGTATTTCCTGAAGTATTTTAAGAATGAAATAATAGTTGGAAGTGATTAGTAGCATCATGTAAGAAGAAGGAACAAATTTGGCACACATTCTGATGCTCAAATCCAAAACAAGGCAAACAGGTGTGCAAAGCAAAAGCAGTAAAACCGGCAAAGTTTCTCTAGTTAGCGGACTAAAAGAATAACTTGGGAACCAGACAAAATTTATGGAAAATACGTGCCTAAGGAGAGAAACGAGCCACAGGGAAGTTCAGATGCTAAGAAAGTATTATGGCAAAGATAACAAAATCACAACAGGCTTACTGTCTGCATAAGGAGAAAAAACAGACCAATTATAAAGGGTAGGAAGTTTTGAGTTGATTTGGTCCAATTTCTGGAAACCGTGAGAGTGGTTCAGTTTGTCAAAAGAATAAGGAAACGAATGTAGAATTGCAGAGGTTTTCCAGGCGTCTAGAGAGAAATTAGTGGCACTGGCTGGTACTGACATTTGTTAAAAACTGCTTGGGGATTCTGCTCAAAACGCAAGTAATTGCTTTCCCTTTTCAAGGGTAAGGCAAAGCAAGTGGAATAGACTGAATGCAGAGATGTCAGGCATTACCTCCGCTGGGTCACAATGTTCATGCATACTTGTTATGCTGCGTGAGACCCGGTGGTTTACAATGACCCTTCCAAACTCGCCATTTGTCACAAGTGGCCTACAGCATGGGGATCACTGACCAAGAGGAGATTTTCCGAACAAGCATCGTTTCTTTTTTTTTTTAATTAGCGTTGCCGTAGCTCTCTGGAACAGCCAGAGAGTCACGGCATCGTTCTGAATCTGCAAGACGCTGCCCAAGCAGTGTTTTCTGAACCCTCTCATCCATTTGGGAAAAGCGATCTCGGATACTTAGGACCCAACTGCCCTTTCCTTTTAACAGACTGCCTAGTCATCACACCTGGTTTTGAGGGAAAAAAAAAAAAAAGAAAGAAAGAAAACAGACGAGGTGGTTCTGCCAGTTACATTCTGCACGTTTAAAGCTACAACTGGACTCAGAAGTTTCAAAGCACACGTAAGGGAGGAGACCGAGGTCACTCCTGGAAAGGGAGTCTCAGTTAGAACAGGAACGATGAGATCTCCAGAAACAAGCAGAGAGAGAAACTGGAAGGTTCATTGGGCACCATCCAGAAACAGCAAATTCTCCTTTCAACTGCAGTAACTCCCCTGTAGTTTGTGGGGTTAGCCCTCCTGACATCATTTCTTCCCATAGACCTCAAATTTCCTTCTTACTTCACTATGAGCAGGCTCTCGTACATAACAACTCCATCACCAAGCTGTCAAAACCCTCTCTGCTTCTATGTAACGTTAGCAACCTGCATTTCTCCGTAGGAGATAAATCACAAATCTCCCCTTGCTCCTGACAGCTCCTTGCTTACTGTGGTACCTACTCTCAGTTTCGTGTTTCCCTGAAAGTAAGGCTGAGGAAAAATGGGTCTTCTGTTTTTCTGGCGATTAACCTTGTGAACAGAAAACCACAAGAACCGAGTCTTTGATATTTTTTCTCCTTAGAGCAATCACTTAATATCAGCACATTTAATTGGCCCATGAACAATGAGGAAGTTTGGGCCTGTTGATACTTGAACAGATGAAAATTTGGGAGGAAGAGAAACTGTATAAATATATGACACTCACAAAGTACAGCAATGAATACCACGCTTTCTGTTACGCAAAACCTTATTAGGCTGAACATGCGAAGGGTCTTACTTTGCAAAGCAGCGTTTGAGGAGTTCCTCCCTGGATTTCTCTCATTCCAGGTTGCCTGGTAGGTGTGGGTGAGACAGCGCAGGAGCGAGGACACAAAAGTAGATACTGTCTTACTACACTGCTTTCACATGGTCAGCAATTAATGTGATGTGCAATTGCTGAGGAAACCTAGGGGTATTTTCTTATGAGGACTGAGAAGAGAACTGACAGCAAGAAGAGAATCCAAGGGGTGGATCTGGTTGCTTATCCAAACTGATACCGTGTTTTAGAGGCGTCTTCTATGCAACGGATGACAAGCATTTTGAATATTTTTTACTTTCTGAGGAGAAAAAGAACGAATGTAGAAACCGTATTAAAACATATCAAAGCTGCTATTATTTTTTAAATTACTTAATTAGGTTTTCAAGGCATCTTTCCTATTCCAAAACAATTTTCAACGCAAGACACAGAAAAAACTGCATCTAGTATAGATTCATTTTCTCAAATACCACAACCATTAAAATAAATGAAGATCAACATCTTCCCCTACTGAGAAGACGTGAACATCAACATGGAGTGGGGAGGAACAACAACAAAACCAACCAACCAAATATCAAGAAGCTTTAAGCTCAAGTACTGTTACCTAGTTTTGCAGCTCCCAGACCTCACTTAAGTCCAGGTCACTGAGATGCGTACGATCCCTCTGCAAAGCAGACAGGCTCCAGCCTGCAGAAAGGATCCTGGAGAAAGCGACTGGCTTTGTGGTGAGGGCAAGAGACCCTTCCCTCCTTTGTTTGCTTTCCTTTTGTCACTTGCCTTTAAAGTAAACATCAGCTTCACTACTCATGCAGAGGAGGGAACGCAGTCCAGGTAGCCAGGTCTCATTCCAGCCCCACAGCTTCTGACTGGTGTTAGAAGAAATACCTCTCTTCTCCCAGGTGCGTTTGAAGAGAAAGCGTTATCAGCTGCCATACTGGCAGGCCATTAGGCCCAACCCACTGCACGCACTTTACAGCGTTACTGTGACAGCCTATTCCAAGGCTAGGACAACAGAGGCATCTGTCCTCCTTTCTACCAGTCTTTTGCAGTCTATGTTGCAACTCTACTGACTTTTCTTTCGCTTTACAGGAGAACCTTCGATCACAGCAAGTTGAAAACTTTGAATTATTTCATCTCCACTTACAACCGCCCCACCTCAACCCAAAATCTTGGGGAAAACCCAATGTTTTATCATCGCTCTAGTACCTGCCAACAAGGAACAATGGAAATGAAGCAGTAAATTCAAAGAAAACGTTCAGTTACCACACTAAGGCAAGTCCTAGCACATCCTAAGATAAAATAGAGAACGGTGTTTTTATCGGGGTCGTTTTTCTTTTTTAAAGGAACAAGGACAGCTGATTTCAATGCTGGCTTGTGCCATAGAGGCTCCCCTGTCACACTGGCAGGCAGCTTCGAGCACAATCCCATTTACAGAGCCAACCAGCGAACGTAGCCCCAGGCTGCATCTTCCCCTTACGGAGGGTTTGGCAACAATTCCCAGCTTTCCTCCTGGCACTTGTTTTTGACTTTGTGGGCACCTTTCCTGTGACAGTTCGAAAGGCTGTGGTATGAATTGTCTTAAAACAAGCTTTTGAGGAAAGAAAATACAGATTCTTAAGTCCTAGCAGCCCATCTATATTAGAAAAAGAGCCTGCAGACAAATGATATGGTGTTGGCACCAGGTAGGATCAGTGAGCTACGCTGCCGAGGGCACTGTGCCACCGAGTCCAATTGCCGCCAAACTCTGGGCATTGTGAAAGCGGGGCCTCAGCTAAGAGAAATCGATGGCTGTAAATTCAGCTGTCAGCCACTGAAATCGCTGCACTTCTTTTCTCAGATAGCACCATAATTTAATTAAGTGTTGATGTGTTTTGGGTGGAAGCCCCTCAGCAGCACTGCTTCTGAACAAGCTATTTCATTTTAAAAAGGGTATGGGAACAGAGGCCTCTCCCATATTAGAGAAATATTTGGCAACTGAATTTGCATTCCACTTAACATTGTTTTCATCGTAGTTGGATTTAAACTCAAAGGGAAAAAAAAATTACATCACCAATTATATTCATTAAAGGTGATCCTAGAATCAGTGGAAGAACTATTACCAAGTGTCCCCGTATTGTGGATCATTCATTTGGTTTGCCTCTGCTTTCCAGGTCTGCAGAAGGGCAAATGTGCGTTGGTCTTTGCTTGCCACCTATAAGATGGTCTCTGGTTGGCAGAGGGAGAACAGTGAACTGTTGCAATAGGCTATGTGTGTTTTTCCAGTTAAAATTGTCGTGTTTGACGTCTCAGCGAGCCTCGGATTAAAAATTTGCGTGCCGAAATCGAGACACAGATTTACAGCTACTTCATTATATGCTTCTTCCTCTAAAAAGGAGAAATCATCCCCCCTCTCCTCCCATGTATCTTAGACTCTTTATGGTATCAAATGCAGGCCAAACGAACATATGGCAGTCGGATTTCTTCTGGCTGAGGTCATTTTGAAGTGAGGTCTTTTTAATTCCTCTACAGACATTTACATGCCATCCTCCGAATTTGGCCATGACATTCCAGATATAATTATCATTTTCCCAGCCCTTAGTATCTTCTCAGTGTTCTTTTTTAAGTCAGCACTGGAAAGATAAGCCACCTCACTGCAGAATAGCTAACAGATTTCTTGGATTCTAGCCAAAATGCTCTTTTGTAACTGGTTTTTGCCGGGTTTTTGATTTTGAGCTGCCAACACAGTTGGAGTTTTGAGGGTGTTTTCAGGAGTCATTTTTATAGGAGTATAAAATGACTTCTGTAGTACGGTTATTTCTAGTTTTGAGAAAATTCAGGCAGCTCTTTTTGGAAACAAGAATTGAGGTAGCATTGCAGGAATCCAGCTTAAAAATTTCAGTGCACTGCCCAACAACAGAACCAGATAGCATCAACACGGGTTTCTCAGCCATACAGCATGTAAGCCTTGCTTAGGATAGGCTGTTCTCAAATAAGAAGACAGGCTGGTCTATGTGATCTACAACAACTGGCGGTGAAATCGCGTATTAACAGTGCTTGTACTGCCACGCGTTCCGGGATGTGCCAGAAATACCAGGCATCACGCACAGGGAATGAAGACCCATGAGAAACAGGTTTTTCTGTAAGCACTGAGTTCAGAGATCAGATGAGAACTCAAACTGGCAAGCCAAAAGAGACAATCAACAAAAACGATGTTTTCCTGGTTAAGAAAAGGGTAAAAGGATAGTAGATCAATCCACTAGTAACATACCTTGAATGATTTCTTTTCTTTCATTAGAAGGCATCCTCTGTTTTCACATTTCTGTAAACAGAAACGAATAGTCAATGTAGGAAAAAACCCCGCAAACACGTAACTTAGTCAGTGTTACGCCCAATAAAAAGAAATTAAAAAATCAAGCGGTTAGCAATAGAAGGCAGTATTACTTAAATCCAGCTTATCTTTTTAGCTAGTGAAATCTTCTACTGAATTGCACATTAGCTCACATTCATGGGGAAAAGGTGCTCCACAAGGGCAGCTACAGACAAGGATGAAGCCAAGAGACAGGGACTTTAAGGGGAGCGTTATCTGTGAATTTCAAGAAGTCATTTAGCTCTGGCTGTCTCATCATCCCCACTGACCTGCCCCACAGGTGCTGGGAGGCTCAGTCAGCGTTCGTTAGAAATACTGAGGTTTTCAGCTGAAAGGCACTACTAAAAATATTGTTGTTTCCATAGCAACAGACCGTGCAATACAATAGTCCGGCTCTTTGCAGGATATTGCCAAGAGATGGTAGACAAGAAACTCATACTTCAACCGCTACAGCTGCAACAAAGCAAAGGCCCCACAAAAGCCCTTGTCTTGCTCTGGTTTGTACCTTTGTGCAAATCTCTTTATTCTTTCGGTGCAAAATTCCGAAGACCAAGGAATAACAGTAGCAACAGCTACAGGAACGTCTCCTGCTTCCACGGTTTTCACATCAGTTACCAAAATGCTTTCTAATTCATTACTTTGAATACGACTTCAAGCACCTTTAGAGCCACGTCAACTTTTCATCTCGAACGATATCAATATACTGAAACTACAGAGGGGCTGCCTTGACTTACTTCCAACGCTAGCAGCATTCAGATTGCTTGGGGTAAAAGATTGCCGAAGTATGTGCCACAGATAGACTTAAAAAGTCCTAACTAGCTTCCTAAATAAAAGTCGAACATCGTAGAACTGCTGAACACTCTGCAGCCCTTAGGGTTGTAGAGTGGGATTTAGTGGGAATTGCTGGGAGAAAAGCCATGACTGCAATCAGACTGTTTGGATTCGACAGCCTGAATGGATAGTAGAATTAGCTTTCAGTCCCATTCTTGAAACTCTCTGTAGAAAAACTAGAAATAATTGAGGAAATCTATCATCTTGGCCTTCATGAGAGCTGTGCTTGGTCATTATCTCCAACGTGCATAAATACAGGTTGCGATCTATTGTTTCGGAGGGACTAGCCTAGCTGGAGGAGAAACGAAGGAAACTCGCTTCCAGTCCTTTGCTCCGAGTTACCCGATTTTCACCTCTAACATTGGTCAATCTGCCAAGGCTTCATATCACAATGAAGGCAAAACACAACTAAATGAGGACATTTCTTGGGAGTTTGTCTTGTTCAATGATTAAGACAAGAGACTATTTGAATTGAAGTGCATCCACTGTTTATTCTTTGTGTGGAGGGACTACACGCAGAAAGAGATTCAGTTTACACTATTGTGAGTCTGGCTGGAGTTGAGTAACTGTGGGCCAGTGAGCCTTGTTCAGCTATTCAAGAAATAACATTCAGCAAAATCTTTCTACAAATATTGAATTGGCATCTCATGCTCATGGAATTCAATCAGCTTCGAACACTCATTTAGTGGCCAGATTATTTCAAGTACAGTAGAGCACAGAGAGATTGCCAGGGAGACGATGCAGATTAGCAAAAGAAAGGAATGGAAAGCTTCAAGAATAAAAATAACAGCAGCATTGTACTGAAGCAAAAAGAATAGTTTTCAGTCAGGAAGTGAGGCTGTGTCACTTAACAGCTGTTGCTTATCATAACATGAAAGTTGTACGGCTATAGTGACAGAGAGAGAGGTTAATGTTAGTTGGTCCCTGGGAAGAATCTGAAATTCAATTATTTTGGCTATTTTCTCAGGTCAAACGTTCTGGAATTAAGTGTTCCAAAGTCCACTACCAAGTTCTCAAATGAAAGTGGGTGTATTCTCAAAACGAGCTAGTAATTCTGGGATTTCAGGAAAAGTTTTCTTTAACAAACAAACAAAACAACCGACCAGCAAACCAAGCATCCGGCTTTGAAACAGCAAAGCAGATGAGGACAGATGTGAAAGCAATGGGTGCCTGAAGAACATCGGATTCTGTCCTCAGAAACTAATTACAGCATATAGGCATATATAGAAAAGCGGAATTCTCCGGGGCAGGAAGTACACACCTGTAGTCTGCCATTAATATACCTTTACTGATCTTGCAAAATACTATCGCGATTAGTTATCCCACTATAGTTTCAAGCCACCAAAGCACTTAATCATATGATTTCAATGGGATGTAAGCACGTACTTAAACTTGAGCCCATGTAAGTCCTTTGGTGGAAAGGGATAAACTTAAGCATATGCTTAAATGCTTACTGAGTTGTGACCTACGCTCCTTTGGCATTTTGCCCACTCTGCGGGAGTCATTTCAAGGTTTGTTTCCTTCCTCTACAAGTAATTCAGTACTTAGCTGTGCAAAATACCTCTCCGCTTAGCATGGGTATACCAGCATCCCAATACAGAAGAATATATTTTTTTTTTTTTTTTCCCCTGTAACTCTCCTGTAACCAGGATTAGCAACAATCACATTTCTTCCCCTTTCTTCTGTTTCCTTCCACATTAATCACCAGCTAGTTTTCTGTCTGAGAACAGAGAAGACCTCCCTCCACATCTGACCTAAATCGATTTTTGATCTCAAGGTCAGCACGTGGAGGCGTATCCCTTCTGTCCTTCGCATCTCACTGATTCTGGGGAAGAAATTACTGGGTAAAATGTGGTGGTAGATTAGGTTGCGAGAAGAGCTCTTGACCCTAAAAACAAGGGAGTCGGTTAAATTATTCCTGTCCCATTTCTCTGGAGCAATTAGCTGTCAGAACTAGAACTGCACTACTTAGGATCCATCAAAACGAATCTGGAATGGTTTTATTCAAAAATAGCAGAGAAATAGAAGCGAATAAGCAATTTATGTACATTCTTAATGTAAATATGCTGCCAAAAGGAAAGAAAGCATTTTAAAAATTGTTGTAGGAGGATTAACATAGTAAAAAGAAAAGCCAGAAGAACAAAGTGGTTTAGAAAAACACTGAAAATTTAAATCTGAGCAACTGCAGCAATGCGAGACACAACACAGCCAGCATCTCTCAAAACCTGATCTTGCAAGTATATAAAGCGCATCCTAAGTGTAGCTTGACAGGTCTTTCAAGGACTTAAGGAACACAAAAGCAATCAAATGCAGGGGGGGTTATATTTTTATTATAAGTAACATCCCATGCAAAGACTTAATTTGCCAGTTTCCAGCCTACACTATTTTTTTTTTTTTATAGCTGAATTTGAAACGCTTCGAAATGAGGGTGTATATAATGGAAAGGCTGACACAACCTTGGAGTTCAGTGATGAGAACCACACCATCATATTTTCCTCTCTTGCTGGAGAAGTCAGGAATGGTGTCAAGTAAAATTGTTGTAAAGAAAAGATTAAAAGGATCCGTAGCTCTTTAGATGCATCTCGAAGAGAAAACTTTTGAGTGGCAAATAAGATCAGACTATAAAATCGGATGTAGTAAAGCACATATAATAGATGTTTGCCAGCATCGTGGGAAATAGAAGGAAAGAATTCTGCTTATCCCCGAGGGAGACCTTCTTTGGACAAGCACTGTGAAGGAAATCAGGCAAGCTACCCTGAAGAAAAGTAGTAATGGGCAATGGTCTTACAGAGAAGGAGGAAACGTCCACTTTCAGTAACCTTTTGAGCAAGATGGTCTATGATATCAAGCAGAAATCGGGTCCCTGGAAATCCTGGAACACCCCTCAGGATTTCAACAAACAATTCTAGGCTTCTCTGCGGCTGCTTGCAGAAACAGGAAGACAACAACATTTCAGCAGCTGTATCTCTGCAATACTGTAGGAAAACTGGGTATCGTTTCTGAGCTTTCATTTTTTAGTCTGTGCTTATAAAACCTTAATTTTCTTGTGAAAGACAACGTGACAAACATTTTGGAGTGGTTCCTTAAAAAAACCCAACAAAACACAAACACCAAAACCAACCCTCAACTGTTTTCTTTAAACTGGTCCTTTATCTTCAAAATTGTCTTCTGTTCCTTGAGGAAATGACTGCGTCAGGTGGTTTCTTCCCCAAGTGAGAAACTGATCCTTACTCAGGTGGGCTACCTGAGCATGCCTGGGAGGCAAAAGCTCAAGAAGTCACAAGGTAAACCGAGACACAAATGGAAAGAAAATAGCGATAGAAGAGCTCCTGAGGGACTCAATACAACGTTGTCAGTCGTAAAATTTCCGAGTCCACTGGAATTAAGCCCGTGAGCTAGGGCCTGCCTAGTAAGACATGGAGAGACTTTGTATAAACTATTCTTGTTTCGGTTGAGTTTATATTCAAGATCTATTTGAAATAATTTCTAGCTTTATTTTGAATAAACTTTTTGGGGTTTGGACTGTAAAATCATCTTTCTCTCCTTTTGGGGACTTCACCACAGCAGAGAGTCTAGGATTTTCCACTGCAAAGTTCTGGCTGACTCCGGATACTCAGAGTCTCAGTCGGTGAGACCGAGCTGTCACAGTGACTTGGTGTGACTACAAGAATAGAAAGGAGTCCATGCAAACATAGAGATTTTCATTCTTACAATATTCACCAAATCCACAACGGTGTCGATTTTCAGAAAAGCAACCGAGTGACTGAATGGAAATGGAGGGTTTGTTCTGGAAATTTAGGACATGATTTAAGCAAATAAACAAATGCTGTAGACCTTAACATTTAAACTGGTGCCAAAATAAACCCAGACAAATACTGTAGCAATTCAGGCTCTGGAATGATATATACGAGAGCGTTCACAAATGTTCTTCCTCTGAAAACAAAACCACCACCACCAGGAAGTTACTGCAAGCGCAGTATGACTTATCTCGTAGCTAGTTCCTTAAAGCGGTAGCAGCATAAGCCACGACTGTGCTATGCTGAGGAGATTATCCGACACATTCGCTGCAAGCGCAGCACATTCTGCAACGGCTTCAGTCACACGGCTAAACTGAAACGTTCAAAAAAGCTACCGAGGCGCACCTTTGCTTCAAAGGCCCGCCTCCTCTTTGTAACTGCTACAAAATCATTTAAGACCACCACCAAATGGTTTAAAACATGCAATTCCAAGATTAAATAGGACAGTTCTTATGAGTGTATTTGAATGTTTTATTTTCCAAATACAATACTTTAAAGAAGGCTTCTGTGCCTAGCGGCCCAGAAACAAACAGGTCTCTGGGGGGAAGGACCAGGGAAAGAGGTGAAGTATTCTGAAATGAAATGAAGGGGGTTGGACAATCTCGAGAATCAAAGCTAAGGTAAATCACGCTGCTGTAAGTCCATGTAACTTCACCGAAGTCAATGGAGGTGTACTTGGCTTTGCCCTCATGTGATGAACACTCCTACAAACACTCCCGGTGAGGAAACTTCCCCCATTTTTCCTAAACTCTGACGTACGACAACGGTTTGACGTTCGGCACATTTGTACTCCTGAACTTTTCCAAGGAACTAGATTTAAATTTTCAGACAAGTGGGTACCTCTACCTTTTCAAAGGACTTTTGGTTTATTTCAGTAGCAGGACATTCGGGAATAGGAAACAGTTATTCAGTGGGAGGAACCTGGGTGAAGAATAAACAAGGATGCTTAATCTACTTCCTACTACGTTCTCTTATTTACATCCTTTTGCCTGATTGACACAAAATGGTGCGTTACGGTTGGTTGGTGGTGTAACTTTAGCAAGTGCAGGTTCTTTAACACTTTCACTGGTAATTAGAGTACTCTGAAACCTTTGGGAAATCTAACAGACCGCTTACAGACCAGGTACTTCACTATTCAAAACAACTGTGAATGCAGGTAAATAGATTGCAATACCAGTCCCAAAAAGCAAGGACTGTTTCTGCAACAGAGACATCCCATGTTGCTTTAGCTCATATTTGAACAATTGCTTTGAAATTCTCCTCCCCTCGGGACTCTAGGCTGCTCTCATTTCCTAGGGGCCCAAGGACTGTTACCCAGCATCTTGCGGTCCTCACCAAAATGAACCTAGGTGGCTCGCGAATAAAGCCTTGAGGTGGCATGCTTGGAAGAAGCCAGCTTTTGAGATAGTTAATAATCAGCCAGAAGGCATCCTGCACTGCAGACAGATTTCTACAGCAATTTGTTGGCTTTGCGATCGTACGCTGGTTCGGGCGCACCAAAAAAAAGAGAAATTGTCCCAGGCTTTTACTGAGTCATTTGATAACAAGACATATTGTTAGGTCTGTAGGGCAAAATGTGTGGCAAGACTGTCAAGGGTAAAATTGAAGCTGGTGTCTAATCTCCATGAAAACAGAATGTCTTGCTGCTATGTTGACTGCAAAGTTTCCTTATTTTTATATTTGAAAAGAAACACTTAACATTTAATTAACATAGTGCATTTTCACCACAGAGTAAATCCACAGGCATCTAGATTCTTGCAGTGGCAAGAATGGGATGTGCTTTGAGTAATGCTTTTTAAAATGGGGAGGCAGTGAGCCCGAACTTAATGGCAGGAGTACTTCTGGAATGTTCACAGTGGCAAGACAGTCAAGAAAAAACAAACCACACTTTTCACAAGTTATTAGGTTTTTGACTTTGTCATAGCAAATTGGATTTGCTTGGATTTAGAGCAACTGCACCTAATCACTGGAAGATTTTCAAAAAAGCAAGTAATATGTTTGATTCAAAATCAACAGCAGGAGCACGGGAAAGTGATTTTGGCTCGCATGCTGAATTCACGAGGTGAAGCATTTTGCTACAATCTCATCATGACATCGTTTGCATTAGAAAATATGACAAGCTTCCTGTTTCTCCTGCTCTGACAAGCAAGTTCAAACACAAAAATGTCAGATCCATATATCCCGATTTGTTCTAGCAACTATAGACTCAGGAACACAGAATGGTCCTAGGTAGAAATACGTTAGAATATTAGCATTTGCTTGAATCACCCATGCCAAAAAGCATTGCTTCTGCTTCCATCACTTGGACTGAGAGACTCTTCTGCGTATTTTTGAAATATTCTGAAATTCAAACGTGTTACCAGATTAAAAATGCATTTTTCCAAAAAAATTCTTTTTTTTTCCTGTCAAATCATCCTTTTTATATATTTATCCTTAAGTATTTCATCAAAGAAAAATATTTTTTTTATTTATGCCGACCTGTTGCCCACAAACGTCTGACTGTCAGACATTTATTTTAACTATAAAAGTTAAGTATTTTGAGAAAGGCATTGCTAGAAGCAATGAGCAATGCAAGACGAATTTCTGGTTTTACTGTAATGAATATTTACATAATCTTTCTCAGAGGATTTGTCCTGCTCCTTACAATATATCCTTGTTCATATTTTTAAAGATGATATTTTTTGCCGTAATGTTTTTGCCGTTCGTCTTGTGGAACTTTGATGAAATCATGTTTCTTGCAGCCCGAGCTGATTTCCAGTTGATGAGTCAAACAGCTGAATTGTTTTTAAAAGACAGACATTTGGGACATAATCCAGGTTGGGTATTTCTCTACAGGACACATTTCACTAGCAACTTTTTACTTTCCTTTCTGAGACAGCATACGGTTAAAACCATGACCATTGTGCTGATACTAACCGCCCTTTTCTTTATTACCAGTGGCAAGAATTAGCGTCATCTTACAGACATCAGGATGCAATGTGACGAAGCAGGAAGGAAAACTGCCATTTGGGCATTCAGTGGTGGCAAGGAAGGAAAAATGAAGAAGTATGGGTCAAATGCAGTGCAGGAAAAAAATCATAAGGGAGATTAAAAAGTTTTGTGTGACTTTGTAAGGCCAGTGAACTTCAAAAGAGAATGGCCTTCCTTAACTGTAGATGGCAGAATACGTGATACGAGAAGACGTGTTCAGTGTTAGAAAATGGTCTCAAATACTCTTCCGTTCAAGTACAATACAGCCCCAGATAGGTGGTCCTGCAGGGTAAACGGTATAGAGAACGATATCCCGGGAATGAGCCAGTTCTGGGAATTTCTACAGCAGAAATGCAGTTAAGAACACTACAAAGAAATCCAGTGTGTCTACCTGCCTGCCAGAACCAGCTCAATATCGCCCTTTCAAAAAACAAGAAAAAAAAGAAAATATGCAGCTTGCGGAATCTGAATCTGAATTAGAATAGTTAAGGATGGAAGGGACCTCTGGAGAGAAGAGCTGACTTCTCTCAGATTCAAATATGTGTTTACTGTGGAAAAAAACCCAAACACTAAGAGACAGTGAGTCACAGGAAGTATTCTATAACAAAATCGTACAGGGAAAAAGATTTATAAACTCAAACTTTAACTCTAACCAGCAATACTCAATCATTCCTTTCAGAATCAATTGACAGAGTTCGGCACAGACATACCTGTCTCACCTCTTCTCCTGAATTGGAAGACTGATGTATATAATTTTCAGCTAGATGTAAATGCTCACGATCATGATGCCGGACTATGTACATTGTGGACTGGCAAGCAGAAGGAGAGACGCTGGTTGAGACTGCTGGGGAAGTTGGTCGCCCCGCATCAGAATTAAGGAAATTGGCAAACCGCTGGCAGGAAGCTAATCGTTGTGGCTGCCCGCATTTGGTTGAAATTCTGGGGAGCTTTTGGGTTCACTTCCTCAGCCTTCTCGTGCCTGCGCAGAACTGTGCTAGGTCTGTGACCACTGAGGAGTGTTAGCACAATCCTGTACTCTAGGCAGTACCACTAAAATACGCTACGTGCTATCTGAAGCGGTTCTATTTGGCCCGTTTGATAGCAGGCATGCCACAAAGAATCAAACGTTTTCTATTATGGGCTATTTAGCTCATTTCTGAAAGCTACCAGAAATGTTTTGCTCTTTAGTGACTTCATCTGATCACAGTAATAACTTACAGAAAACTGATTTCAACTTTACAATCACATTACTAAACTCAAAACCACCTAATACCAGACAAAGAATATTTCCTTTTTTACTGAATAAACTCTAAGCACCTAGTCACATCTTATCTTTATCTGCTCATTACTTAGGACTGGGTCCTGTACCTCCCACTGATTACTGCCTGACATACAACAATAAGTCATCAAAAAACTTTGACTGAAGTCCTATGAATGATTTGACAGCAGATCTTAAATAACTTGCAGTTTATTTACCGTGTTCCCTGTGTCCCTGCATAAACAATTTGTATATTGTGTTCCCACATATGAAACCTGTAAAAAGTAGATTTTATTTAAACAGCAGTGTACTGTAAGGACCCAAGTTTATAGACTCAGGCCTTCCAGCAAAAAGTTTGGATGTAACCATTTGAAGTTTATTGCGTCTGAGGTGTATTAGGAGCTCACATCAGGAGCGGGATACGTGTGGTCATAGCTATGAGGTAAAATTACTTCCAAACTTCTACCTACTACTTAAAAAAAAATAAAAAAATTAGGATAACCCCTCGTTCTGTAGAAATGACAATGACCGATGGCTTTTGCTGATAGATGAGCAGCTTTGGGTCTGCTTCATTTGATCGTATTTTACATACGCACATCCAGCTCCCCAGAGTTCCGGATCGCACCATATGACTGTCCTGTCCTTATCATCATTTTCCATTCCACGAGTCTTTGTGTCATTGGCCGATTTTATCAGCAGTGAGTCAGTGCTTGCTTCCAAATCATTGCTGAGAATCTCACTTTGCCTGGTCACCCTCTCTTCTCCTTAACCCCCACTTTGCATCTTGCACTTAAACAAACAATTACATGGCTGGAGTAGGTAAGTTGGAAGCTCGCTCTTGTCATTGTGTTTGTTTATTGGAACCAGCTTTCATTAGCATTTCTGTAAGGCAGAGAACTGCATCAACACATTAAACGGCTGCCAAAACCATAAAATCCAATGAAGAAAATAACCCCAAGGGATAAAATTCGGGGCCTATAAAGGTACCGAGTTCTGTTACCCAGCTGGATTTCTTTTATAGAATTCTGCTCTCTAAAGCCACTTACGGTGTAATACTGGTGCCACTTGGTGAGACCTCATTATCTGGGAGATAACTGGGCTGTTTTAAAAGGAGAGGGAGAGCTTGAGGCCACTGGGCATGGTAAAAGTGTTTCATTTGAGATCTGTCAGGTCAAATTGCTTCCACTTCTTATGTTATCCAACTGTGAAAAATATTAGTGTGTGTGCTAGGAAGAACAACAGCCTAAATAAATAATCAAACACAGTTGTCTTTCAAGCTTGGGGTTTTTAGCCAGTATTTGTGTCTACTAGCTGTAACAGCTGAGGCACGTACTAGGAGAACCTTTCTCATTAAAAGCCACCACTGAACGCAAAGCTTGAGTGAAAGGAGTAAATGCTGTGCCTAGCCGTTGCCAGCCACTCCATGCAATACAGGGTGTTTGCAGGGTTGAGACACACAGAGGGCAAAAGAAAAAGGAATATTCTTGTAAATGCTTACGTTACACCCGAGTATCCTTACCCAGTCAGCAAACAGGGGTCCGTGAAACACGAAGATAGAAAAGTCCTACCTTCTGCGAGAGTGGGTTTGGCAGAATGCAACCAAATAATTTACAGATTATATAAAGAGGGTACCTCGCTCATCCTCAAAATACAGCAATCTCTGTAACTTCAGGTGATGCAGTTACTTAGGAATGAAAAAAAGACTCACTTAGGGAGAAAAATCATTGGTCGGCTACTCTGCCCTTCTGTGTGAGATGTACTTTAGGCTCTGTATTATTTCAGTATACCTTGGCAGATCAGAAAGGAGGTAGATTCCAGATAAATACGCATGTCATGACTGATACAGTTCAACATATACGTCTCACGTGTGCTGCCCGGTACCAGTATCTAGGTTACCTATTACAAACTGACAGGCTTAGCGAGAGATGGTAAGTAGGTAGAGAATAAAGAGCCACGTATCTTCTGCTCCTTTCCACTTGTAAGGAAGCGTTGTCACTGCTTGGGTAAGTACTAAGAGATCAGGAAAGCACACAGAAAGATCCTTCTGATCCCTGGAGGAAATTTATATGGTTCGTGTGGAAAACTTAGATGGTTCATGCTGAGTGCATACATTTTCACATGTGAACTGGCAGAAATCCTGAACTACCGAAAGAAGACGTTGGGCCAGATAAGGCCAAGGTTCATTTAGTAGATTTCCTTTTCCCTCATTCCTTCTCACTATCAAGTGAGAATTAGCGGTCACCGTCTGATATTTTCTGCCATTCTTAAAAGGCCAACATATAATGAGGATAATTGTAACGTCTAGACAATATATGTTGCTGTTCATTAGTATATTCATTAATCCTAACATAAAAATGGTTCATACCACCGCCTCCACTTTTCAGAGGGAGAATTAAGGCCACATCTATACAAAAAGACCTGCGCAACTGATAGGCAGAGAACATTAGCTCAAGCATCACATTGCCCAAATGGAGCTGTACTTTTGATCACAGCCAGCCAGGTAACAGCAGGGCCTGAGTTTTAAAGCCTGTTTGCAGATGCGTAGGTGGGAAAGAACGTAGGAACCAGTCTGAACCGAGTCAGGCAATGCAGAGGCAGAACCAAGAGTGGAGGCCTGAGTGCAGGGCAGGGCCTGAGGGTTATGGAGCAGAGCTCAGTCTGACAGCCTCCCAGGGTCAGCAGTTTGCCTCATGACCGTGCCTGGTGACATTCAGTCCCAGGGGATCATTGGCAAGTGCTCACAGAGTGGGATGCAGGCCAGATGACTCCTGCGCTGTCATCGGACCCCTTCCAACCACTCTCTTTGGAGGGGCCCTCCGGGACCCCTCAAGGCCTGCTGACTCCATCACACAGCAGGGAGATGGCCAAGGCACGAGCAGTACGCAGCCGGGCAGTAAAGCCAGTGCTTCCCAGAAATGCTGCACCTCTACCCATGCATAGAAAGTCCTGGCATGCAGTAACATAAAGATGGGGAAAGGAGGTGGTTATTTTCTGTAATCCCCAAAATGAAAATAGTCAGGCGGCCTACAGAAAAGCAACTGTGCTGAGTGACTGGCACGGACATTGCTTACTGCCAGCTCCTGGGAGGTCTGTGTGAAGTGATAGGCGATTTGAACAGAGGCAACTTAGTGCAACCTTAGTGGAGGTTGCTTGCTTTTGGAGTCGGGGTTACCAGGTAGAGTGCAGGTTTTAGGCTGAGATGCCATTAACTAAGCCAGACAGTTAACTAAAAATGCAAAGAGGAAAAGAAAATCTCATCTGTAGAAAAGCTCATCTACTTGATGAGCTTTCAATCCTTACTTTTTCTTATGGCACAACTGTGGGAGGTTGCCCAAAGGATGAGTTTTGACAGCTTTGGCTCTTTATATTTATGAAAACTAGCTATGCAAAACAAAAATCCTTTTTCTTTGGTAAATTCTAATGAATATCTAGGAATGCAAATGAGCATGTGGGTACCGTGCCACTGGAACAGAAAGAACAACATGTTCTTTCCTTTAGAACTGTGAAGAAAATGCCTATCTGGCAACAGGATCCAGCCCATAAACAAGTAGCAGTTTCCTATGTGATTACAGAGGCCATAAAATAAGCAAAGTCCAAATCTTTATCCTTCCAAAACTAAGCGCATGTCAGAGGCACACCGCGACCCCTCACTGAAAAGCCATTTCATTCCATGTTTCTTCTTTCTAGTTCAGGGAGCAGTGCACTTATAACATGCCAGTTACCCTTTCAAACCAACTGCTGTATCTGAAGAATACCTTCTTCAATCTTCTTTTATTCAGCATAATGCATCAAACGGCACAGATTTTAGAGATTTGATGACACACATTTCACTGTATTATTTCCATGGAGAAAAATCCCATTGTTCTAAAGCATAAAGCCAGCTCAGAGAACAGCAGCACGTCTGCAGCAACAAAGTCGTGCTGAAGTGAATCGTGATGCCGCAACAGTTCTGCCAGGCACAAGGAAACAGAACACAAGGACCGCAGAACATAAAGCTATAAAAATAAGTACAGAGGAAGGAAAAAAAAAGTATTTAGCTAGGAAATAAGACCACTTTATTAAAGAAAGGGTTGTCAGATGTCAGCTGTACCAGCTGTATGTGGCTGTGGCGGTTGCCCTTCAGAAACTGGTAAGGCGAGGGAAACTGATGTTCAGGGCTAATGTGCCAGCTGTATGCACCACAAGGCTCTAACTTGTACACGAGATTCCGCTCTTCTCTTATTTTTCATTCTGTAGCACCCAGGGGACAGAAGATCTATTTTCTCCTTTAAAAAGCCCGAAAGTTGACATTGTGTCAGACTCTACTCTTTTCTGTTCCTCTTTCTTTTACACTGAAAACCTTCGGAAGATCATGCAACACTTTTGTCAGAGTACATACAGAGGTCTACATTCTCCTCTACACCAGTAGAAGTAAAAGGCAGTGCTATTTAAGACAGGCATAAATAGGAGGAGAAACAAACAGAACCTTCAAACAAAAATGAACAGCATACTTTATTAGGAAAAAGAACCCCAACTCTTAGGATGGATAACCGGGGACTGTGGCCAAAAGAAAGAGATGAATAAAAGCCAGCAGGAATTTGTTAGGGAGACTTGCCAAGCCAATTCAAGGTACTTGCAGAGCAAAGTAACAACGCCTGTGGAAAGAGAAAAATTTGCAAAAGCTTTCAGCAGTTTTTGAAATGGTATTCTTCTGAACAAATACAAAGAGCCTGGACTAGAGAGCTAATACAGGGTGGCTGAAGAGGCCGTTAGAAATTTTTCCACAGAACTGCTATCAGTGGTTCACTATCAGACAGACAGCTTGCATCAAGTAAGCTTCAAAGAAACCAACACTGGCTCTGGTGCTACTCAGTACTTCCAATGATGACTTGTAGGACGGGACACAGAGACATGTTTATGAAGATGACAGCAAACTGGGGTGACTGAAGTACGCTGAGAGGACAGAATTAGAAAGCAAGTGAAATGGCCTACCCTCTTCTCTGTGCTTCAGCAGAGACCAGTGCAAGAGACTATTTATTTAGAAAATGTAGCCTAAAAATACAGGATGGAGAAATGGAAAAGATCTGGGATCATGAAGACAACACAAGTTAGGCTTGAATTTAAAGCCAGTATCATAGTAGTCATGAGATATATAAAAAGCCTTTGAACTTCACCTCCGCTAGAGCACTATGATCAGCTTGGATTCTGCATTTCAGTAAAAACTTGAAACAACTGGAAGTTCAGAGGAAATCAGCGCAAATTGAAATGGGGCTGGAAGACATGGCCCACAAGGAAAGGATAAATGCTTTATTAGGATTATGCAAATATTAGTGCATTCCTGTGCTCCTAATAAAAATAAGTGCTGTAAAATGGAGGAGTGATTCTCTTTCTTCACATATATGGTGATGGATAAGACAAGGAAAAAGGAAGGATTTACTTGGATCGAGGAAAATTTATGAGAATCTTCATTTTACAAAAAGCCTGGCAATGGCAGGATTGGTGCAGAGGTTTTGGAATATCTCCCCTGGAAAATGAAGAAAGATGTAGACAACTGTGTCAGGAATGATAAATACATTTGGTACCTCCTTGAGGGGGAAAGGACTAAATGATCTCTTAAAGTTGCTTCCAGCCTTGTGATTCTCTCGTTTTCATGGTACATTCCTTTATACCATAGAGCTACATGTTTAACTTTTTACTGTTTAGAACAGTTCTCTCAGGAATTATATCATTTTCTTTTATTATTTACTCTCATTCTAGTCCATTCGCTTCACATTCAGTATAAATACTGTAATATTGTAGTCCTACTTGAGTTTTCCTTTTATTTAAACCCTTCCCTGTGTAGAATACCCTTTTCAATAAAGCATGGCAGCAATAATAAATGACCCACAGCAAGAGGAGAACCGGAATGGGAATCATATAACAGGAGGAATTCTCCTGTTTCATAGGCATTCAATTAATTTATTTCCAACAGGAGAACTCCACTTCCCTCTCACCAGCGCAAACCCTGGCCCTGGCCCTACAGCTGTGGCTCAGGAAACGCTCTTACAGTACAGACTCAAATAAATACTTCACAATTTCCTACTGACACTTCCTCTATAGTTAAAGTTATTCCTCTGCCAAATGGGTAAAGTCACAGAGTTCAGATTAAATTTCACTACATCCATCAGCAACAAAAAGTGGAAATTCAACATTGCGCGACGTTTATGGAAACCAAAAAACATCCTACTGAAACACTGTGCCTGCAAATCTAACAGGTGCCACCACTTTCCTAAATCCAAGGCACCACCCGCTGCTGATTCACCCGTACCTGTTACTATTACTTTCTAGCCTGTATACCACAATGTTCATCTCTTCAAAACCTTCTGGGCATTCAGCACTCCATCTCAGTTCTGAGGTGTTTCCTGCTCCATTGTTTCCCCATGCAAGTCTCAGGCCCAACCCAAAACCTGTTGATCGGCGCTCTCTCTTGAAACTTGTATCGTGGATCGTTTGTAATTACAGCATCTTCAGTGGAGGAAATGGAATATCTATGAATGAAGATTCATAATGCTTTTGCATTTTCCCTATGCACAGATCGCTGACAACAGAAAAAGCCAAGAGGAGGTAAGTCATTTTTCAGAGTCCCAGAATAAGCTTATGGGAACACTTAGTTTTCACCGCTCTTCGCCCAGACTCTGCTATTACTGCGGCAGCCCTCACTGAACATATCCCTGGGATTCTCAAAATAGCTTTAGCATGGAAAATCCTTTCACATTTACCACTCTGTATGCAGGGGTCATTCCCTTTCACTGAAATACCACACATGCTTATTTGTACGGACCAGTTTATCTCAGTCTGGTCCTTCTTTCTTGGAGAGAGATTTCAAGGAGAAACCTTCAACAGTTCCCACTGCAGAGCATCTCTTCCCAGGGAGCTAGAAGTACTGGGTTACCATTGTCTTTCTGAACAAGTTCTTCCCTTCCAAATCCGATTTGGTTTCTTGCTTTTTTTAAAAAACACACAGATTTTTTTTTTTTTTTTTTTTTTTCATTTTTTTACAATGAGCCCAACATTTGCAAAAGAAACTCATATATTTTTTTTTTCTGTCCTGAGAGAGCTTAGAGGGAAGAAAAATTTGTCAGGAGTTTCGGAAAACTGAAAGCATATTCTCAGATAAGATATCCACCTGTGATCATCTACTTTTTGGTTTGTTTGAGAAGGTGTTTTGAAATACAGTAAAGAACATTGCAGGGGGTTAGGTAATTCGAGTCCCATTGCTGCAACACCAGAATTTTAGGCAAGCTCAGAGCAGAGTTCAGAGTCCTTAACTGAGTCCTTGCATTTCCTTCTATTCAGTGCGCAGGGGTAAGGGCTGCCAAAGGCTGCCACCAGACCACCTAATGAGACACTAAAGGTAGTAACTAAAGGGCTTTTACCTTGTAAAAAATCCAGGTGTCTTACGGTAGGCTGACTTCTTCCATTTGAGTTTCACAGTCTCGAAAGCACTTGCTGAGGCAAGTCAGGGCTTCTTCTCTCAAAAAGGATCTGGCCCTATCTTTGAAAGGTAGGAGGAGAAGTGACTGGTTTTGTCTTTTTACGGAGTTGTCAGACCTTTTACTCAGGCTGGAAAGATCACTTGAATTTCATGATAAACCCTTTATCACGTTTCTCAAGTGGGCTAAGTACTCATCAGCAGGTTCCTGTTGAAGTTTCATTTTGAGAGTACATAAAAATGGTTTGGGACTTCACGTGGTAGGGGGGAGACTCGGATTTCAGTCCTTCCAAGGCTCAGCTAAGGTTAAGTAGGTACCCTCGGGTGGAAGAGGTGGCAGTCTTATGCAGCCTGCATCTACTGGATCAAACCGTTCAGAGAAAACACAGGGATCGCACAGAAGCTCAGCTAACTTGCTGTCAAGATGGAGACATTTACAGGCCTGTTTTGAAATGTGACATTAATATAAAATATTAGTTAAGATTTGGGTGCTTTTGCAGTACCGTAGCAGAAAACCAGAAGCATCGTAGTGTATTTTAGGACCTGACACCCTAAGTGGGAACTGGACAGATTTCAGCTGCACAGGTCCTTCTATACATCTGCCCATAAATCCTCTCCTTGCAGGAAAAAGTCCTTTTGTCTTTTGACACCCAGATCCTCTCACTTCAGAAACGGGTTAATCTCAAAACCAGATTAAATAAACATATGAGGCATGAGAAATCAGTGCCTACTCTGGAAAATAAACTCAGACAGAGAAGCAAGGAAGATGTTTGTCTGTTTCGTCTATCAGGAGAGGTTCTGTGAGCCTGTCATTTTGCCATCCACGGGGAGAAAGATTGAGATCTCTGTGTGAGCTTAGATCTTGTGATTTTTCATCAGCTAAATCTATGGTTCTTCTCTGATGCATGGAAGAGGGAATGTTGGCTTTGTTATATTTTCAAAAATCAGCCAAGTGGTAAGTTCAAAGAAGCTTCCAACCACACTGTGCTTTAGAAGCTTAAGAAAACCTAGCAGACCGTTGAGTCGTTATTCTGATATTTATAACATTAAATATAATAACATCCAGAGGGATGAGAGAATATAGAGAGCACGTACAGTCATCCTCTAACCAACGCAGCTACAGCAGAGGAAGACGCTGTTAAAATAATCTTCCTGATTACATTCAAGCAAGGGCATAAACTGTAGAACGCACAGCGTCCTTCACTTAGCCTTTTGGGAAACTGCTGATAAATTTCACACGACGAGCCCGTAGTAAAATATTAGCAGAAGAATCCGCAATAAGATAGAGTTCAAATGAAAATCCCAATTAGGCACAAATACCTTGTCACTGCTAAGAGCTCAGAATGATCAGATTCCCTAAGGACTAAGAAAATGTGAGTAAACAGCAGTCAGGGGAAAACCTGTGCAGGTTTATTTAGATAACCTGTGGTAATAGGGTTTCTAGTGTATCTGTGTGAAATTGTCTCTCAGAGCAGTCAGTATCGTTTTACCTGTTCTTCATCCTCGACTTCCTATTTAATCATCTCCTAACTGGACAGTACCATTCTCTGTAAATGTTTTTCTCTTTGAAGGCACTTGACCCTGTAACGTACCTGATCCCGATCTATAGCTAGAGCTCCTAGGGGCTAGTAACACAAATTTGTAATAACAGAAGACTGTCTCGATCAGATTTAGGAAAGGTGTATCATTTCAATATTCAGCAGTTTCCATTACCAAAACTATTTGGAGACTCTCATAATAATCCTGCATGGCTTTTCTTTTTAATTATATCCAGTCACCTAACTAGGAAGTCATTAGCAGCATACCCGCCATGTCTTTGCTCAGAGACTGCAGTTCACTTCCTGACCCTTTTCCTTAACAGATATGGCACAAAAAGACTTTTACAGAAATACCAGTACCACTACAGTTTCCCAGGCATTGGGGGAGGCACTGGAGCAGCAGGCCCAAGAATTCCTGCCACACAGCTCTGTTCTTTCGCTGTATCTGTGCAGATCTGTTCCTGTCAGTGTCATATTCAAGGACTCATTATGTTAAGTGCCCTAACTTGGAAAGGGGAGCGCAGCCAAAAGTTCTTGAAAATCATGTGCTCCGAGCATTTTACTTCATATCCCATTTCCAAAATGCTGAACGTAATTTGTAAGTCACTGTGCTAATACATACTTCATGCATAGTTAGTCATTATAGAGCCAAGAAATCAATTCTAATCTTTGTTAGGAATGAATGGAAAAAAGCATTCAGGGCTGACTCTGTTCATACGACAACAAAGATTGCATAAACCAGCTGCCTTTCCGCAGCAGACTGAGCAACCCTCAGAGCAGTGTGGGAGCAGAGGTGCGGTGATGCTCAAACACTTAGGAAAGAGAAGCTCTGGAGCTAGAATGGGTCACTGGTGTTGTCTCTGATCCACTTCCCCAGAGCGACCAGATATTTCCAGGGTTTAAACATCTTTCCACTGCGGGCTGCAGAGGTTCAGCATAATGACATTAGAGTTGAATAAAGGAGGAGCAGAACAAGAATCTCCGCATTTTTGAATTGATTGCAGGTAGTGTTAACAGGATTGAGCTGAAGAGAAGTACTCTATTTTCTTTTCTACACATTAGGAGATGGCTTCACCATTGCTGACAGCCCTATCTATTTGGGAGCTATCCTCTGCACCAGCAGCACGGGCAAAGCAGTCCAGCCTCTGACCAGCTGAAAAATACAGGAGCCCTCCAGTGGCCAGAACTGCTTTAAACCGTGACACAGTTACCGTTCCCTTGGTTTACCTCCCCTGTACAGAACTTTAATGGAAAGATGCGCTATTTTTATCCATTTTGACACCGCTGATGGATGCAGTTCCTTGCAGGAGTCAAAAGGCTGCTATTTTCTCGGGACTTCTCCTTGGCTTTGAAACTCTCTTGTTCTCCTTTCAAATAAGCCAAATCTTTTCACTAACTGTGCATGATGGAATGTGTTCCTTTAGCTGGGCTTTCGGCAAATGAGAAAAGGGAATTATTCTCTGATTATTTCAATAACAAATAATTAAATGACACTGCCAGAAAGCTTGCATAGAATTTGTAGAATTTTGCAAGCTAAATATTGCATGAGGTTAACCTGTACCCTCTTCCTCACCAGCCTACTCTCTGGAGAGGTGGGATTTGCTGTGTATTCTTTTTTTCATGATAGAAATTCAATTCTGCTTCCACTGGAATGCGAATAGGACTTTTATTCCTTAGGTTCAAGGAACAGGTGTATAAAGAAGACTGAACACTTCACACTGCAAAGAGACCTCTGTGGTACTCAGGGGTCGTCATCCCACTGACCTTTAATAACACATACCCATTACCTCGAGGAGGACCAGTGGTCTCCTTTGACATTCTCTTCCACGTTGAATTGTGCTTTCCTCCGTGATACCCTCAGTTATTTCACTAGGTTACTTTATGAAGCAAGGCCCTACCCTTTACAAGCCTGTACTCGCTGAGACAACACACCCATAGCATGGAGATGAGAAGACTCCAGCTTCATCAGATCTTATCAAGACACAGGATCATTTTAGGCACGATGAAATGAATGGGGAACCGTCACTTATTTCAATAATAGTGAAATTGGTTCCCCTTTCTAAAGCTTCAAGGAAAAAAAACAAACCAGCTGTACTATAAGAAAGCAAATCTCGTTCCCGCCAACCAGCCCTTTCTTCTGTGTTCTTTTTGGCAATCGCATGCGTAATGATGAGGGACACAGTCGCTGCCCAGGGCTTTGGTATGACAGTGACCAAACTCGAAAGTTCCTGCATCTCTTTTACAAAGAGGTAAAAATCAAAGGCAAGGTGTCCTCTTTCCGACAACCTTCAACTGGTAATGATTTATTTACACACCACGTTTTGGTAGGACTTACGGGAAAGCAGGTGATAATGGTATTCTTACTACATTTTGCAAGTAATACAGCAGCAAAATGTGGTAAAAATAACATAAAAATAGGTTTGGTAGCTGTCAGTGACCAAATACTGACAATGCTTGTCAGTATTTTGGAACAAGAATTTTAGTAATTACAGTTGTTAAGTAAATACATTTAAAGCCTCAGAAAACTGTTTCCATACTTTTTTACACAAACATCATTTATCAGTTTCATTTAGGTGAAAAAGACTAAGGGATCACTTCCATTCTCCTCACTTCTAATTCAGCCTCACGAAAACCATTCATTTCACACTAAGGCTGCATTTGCTTTTTTGCATTTGCATTTGTTCCAGCTAGAACTGCTGGAGCTCTGAGAGATGCAGGTGTTAGCAGAGCCAGTAGTTCATCCATCCCAGCTATGGGAGTCTTCATTTAAAAGGCAGCCATTTACTACATCTCCTAATGAACTACACCAGCCACCACTCAGGTTTCTCAGTGCCTCCAGAAATGGCATTTTTGGTTTCCAGTTTTGAGTAGTGTCCATACGCTCAGCGAGAGAGGGCAGGTGTAAGTAAATACAGGGATTTTTCACTTTAACGTGGAAAAGCACCGCATGCCAAGAAACATCCTCGTTGTATTTCTTCAGACAAGCTGATAACGTCTACACTGCAAGATCCAGGAGATAATCTCCTTTCTGCGTGCAAATGTGGAAGGAAAAGGGCTAGCATAATGTAAATTTCGACTCTGTTGAAAGCGGAGCCCTTTGGGACTAACTTCCTACCATGCTCAGCTGCAATGAGAAAGCACTGCTTGAGAGAAGGAACAGGAGAATCTTTGTGAATGCTGCCTTTTCCCCTCCGTTCATGCCAATGTTTAGCGAGTCCTTCCCCACATTCTTACTGGTTAAGCTGGAGTGATCTGTTCTCCAAATGGGCGGGAAAGGACGCCTCTTTATTTTAAACATATGGTGAAAATGCTGACTAGAACGTTGGGAATTTGCAGCTGGGAACTGGATAGCAAAAGGGATATGACTTTCAAAAAACCCTAACAGAGCAACAATTCGATCAGAGCTCCAAAAGGGGAAGGGGTAACCAAAAAGGGAAATCTTTGCAGCTGGAATAGCTCAGGAAGATAGAATGGATTTGCACATTCCCTTTATTTATTATTCCAAAAGAAACTGCAAACAAGGCTCAGAAGTGCAAATCTGCAGCTGAGAAGCAGAAGGGTGGGCAATGGTTGAACAGGACATTTTTTAAAGGTTAGTCACTTTAATATGCCCCTATATACATATCTTCAAAAACTGGACCAGCTTCTCGGTGGGTGTAAAAGACAGCAGTTCATAGAACTAAATTATTTATACTAGCAGAGACTCGAACTAATGTTTTGACTCCTGGCAAGCAGGAAAGTATAAAAACTTCACAAAAGCACACACATAGAGCAGCAAAGTGGGGAACAGCAGACTCTGCAAGAAGTGCTTCTCCTACTGCTAAAAATACGTATTATGTATTCTTTTTAGTTTCAAACAATTTTGCTCTAGAGCTCTGCTTTCCCCAGGCCGTGCAGCTCACGTTAGTAGCTCCCACATGCCACAGCAGTAAACATTTGCACCAGTTTGCCCATTCTTAGCAGGGGGTAATTGTTCATTTGTTTCCAAAGCAGTCACCAAAGCGAAGCCTATCCAGCAATATTTCGCAGTACTGAGAAAAGAAAACCAGCTCTGATACTAGGAAGTTTACTGGGTTCAACTTTTGAAGAGTAACCAACTTAGCTAGCTCCTACTATGAAGGTCCCTCTGCGTACTTCATGTGTATTTTCCACTCTGAAGTGGAGACATCCCCGCAGTAACGCCAGCTATGCTTGTTAGTCTCGTACTGGGAGGTCACATGATTCTGTGGTGGGTTTTGGCCTTTTCTCTGTTTTGTGGCCTCCCCCTTCTTGAAATGTGCTGTTATAAATCATCATCGTCAGAAAAAAGACCGATGTCTAGGTTGTGCTAAACACAAAACATTAAACTAAAAACCTCACAGATGGCATTTCTCTCCTTCATTTTCTCTACCAGTGGCCATAGAATAATGCAGAAGGAGGGCTGAGGTTCAAACTGAGAAGCCATCAATAATGCAGCGCTGTGCTGAGGCCCTGGAGAAGGGGTAGGATGTTCTTTTAAAATGCTTTTGCATGCCAAGAGCTTTCTAGACATTTTATAAACCAGATGCTGTAACTTTAGCTTAGAACAGATGACTTAGAGACTGAAAGAAGGAGAAAGTAAAGGAGGCTAATACCTTGGTAGATGGGAGAGGGTAGCAATTTCCTTAGCAGCACAGGGCACGGTGTTCCAGAGAGAGTGCCTGAAATACCCAAGGCAACAGCTGCCGCCCCAGTTGATACTGCTGCGATACTGCTGAGGTGTGCAGGGTGAACCCAGCCCCAGCTCTGCCATCCAGAAACCTCAGCGTGCTCCCTTCTGCTAATAATACCGTGACCTGCTGTGGGCTCAGTATGGGGCGCACAGACTGTACAACTTCAGTTACAATTCAGAGGCAGTGTCCTCTCTTGTTAAAAGGATTCAACTTCGAATGTCTTCCAACAAGCACTTTTTTTTTAAATTCGTTTGGGAAAAAGAACGCTGAGAGGCATAACTGGTGGGTAATGTTTTGGCATGTTCTTAGCCTTTTGGAAATCACATTCCTACTTTTACCTTCCTTGTTCCAAGATAACTACGTATATGAAACTCTAAATACAGGTTATTTGTCTAGGACTTCCTCTTGACTTACTTAGCGACAACCTCAGCTGACAGTTTGATTTCTATACAATTAGCCAATCTGTTGTGCCATGAATTTTCATCTCTTCTATCAATCTGAAAGATCACGTGATCCTATGATTCTAAAATTAAACCACTTCCACATCACATCGTTTTCCTTCTATTTCTTTGATGTCCAGGTTCCGCACGCCTAAGATTTCTAAATGCTTTAGTCTTCTAAATTCTAAACTAGACAACTTTATACAGGTGGCATGATTTTCAGTTTTAAAGTATTTAACTTGCAAAGTGCACTTTTGCACACATGTGAGCTGCTACTCTAGCTTTGAACAAGAAATTAAATCAGGGTAAGGAACAAAGAGGGGAAGCAGCAGAATGACAATCCAAACCCCATTAACAGCTCAGGAAGGCACTTCTATTCTTCATCTAGTTGACCTGGAGACATTTTTTTTTTTGGTTGACTGTTTTTAATGTCCTTCCTTCCTTCCTTCCTTAGTGTGCTACCTCACATCTAACGGTAACAGGAAGAAATCCTGGAGGTTAAAGCCATAGCCCAGGGGAAACATATTTAACTCCCAGAAAGTACTCCTCTATTTCCCTGAATCAATGTTCCTTGGATAAGTACTTTTCCTTGTAGGAAAGAAAAAAAAAATGTTACAACATTGTAAAGGACAATTAACATTTTGCAGAGGTTTGAAGTATTCTTTTTACAGGACTTGCAACTTTTGTGCATATGTCTACCAAGTAAAGCATGCCACATAATGACACAAATTCACTTCACCTTTACAGCCATGCAACAATCAACCCGAATTCTTCTCAAATGTAAAGAATTGAAGAGAATTCCAAAGTAAATCTACCCTTACATAAAGATGTGAGATGATGAACCTGCTTGAAAAACTGCATTATAACCTGAGAGAAAGAATCCCTCTAAATAACTCTTACATGGAGTTTGGACAGCTGTTGAACAACATGAGAATCCTGCTAGTACAGTTACATTATAGTTTCTACTTCTGCTTCCAGCTGGCTGATGCCTGATCGAAGCGGAATGGAAACGAGAGCCAAAGATACACATTGCTCTGTGCAAGAACCAGAAAAAGGAAAGGCTGAGAGCCAAATCGTCCCCTCTGCTTCTAGGTGCCTTGGGCTGGAATTCATGCAAAGACTGACCAGCGCTGGCTGGGAATGCTATAAGGGAATGTAGACACAGATGTCATACTTCTGTGCATGTGGTCCAAGACCACTGCAACGTCTTCATGGCTCTTAGGTCTTAGTCACTGATGGATGGCCAGCCTCCTGCTGGGGATGAGGCCCTGCATCAGACAGATTTTGACCTCTCTGGGGAAAACCCAGCTGTGCATGCTTGCCAGGCTCCACAAGTGAAAATTTACTTTGACCTCCTCCTAGGAAACCCAGACCCCAACTCTATAATAGGGAAATGTTGCGATCCATATAGAAGTTCATTCATCTTTAGATATACATAAAGAAAACACACATAACGTCATAGGGCTGGGTTAAACCGTCTGAAAAAAAAAAGCTCAATTCCTACAGCTCTTTGGAAAAACAGCACTGGAAGCATGTTTTGTTTGAATATGCAGATCTACTAAAGTCAAAACTTCATGAAAATGTGGATTTCTTCTTGATTTTGTTTCAGGAGGAAGCAGAAAAAAAGTTGAAATGTACGTCACTCTAAGAACAAAACCATTTTTATTTTTAAAATACCCCACATTTTTCCTTCATGAAGAATTCTGAAATGTTAGCATTTTGTTCCACTCTGTAATGTAGCCAGACTTGAAAATGGCTAAAACTTCCACTCTGTCTTTTGCCAGTTGCAAAATTTAGGCTGCCAGTTCTTTAAGAGTTTTACGGTCTATGTCCTGCAAGTATAATGGAGAAGAAACAAGATGGACTGTAAGAATGTGTCATGCCTTATTTCTTGGCCCAGCCTCGCAGCATATACTGCCTTTCGTTTCTAATAATAGTGCTACCGTGTGACAGAATTCAGTATCAGTTCAATCCCTCGGCTTCTTTTCTACATAATCCTCGCAATATTAAGGATGCGCAGCTACAACGAACAGAAGCAGCACAGAGCAAAACCTTCGTCTGCCTCAGCTAGACTATGCATATGTTTTAATGACATGTGTTAGCAGTAAGGGTATATTAAACTTCAAAATTAGTTTCTCCTAACCATGAATAAGGGCTGGTGTAGAGATTAAGGATTTCTAGCAGCTGATAGCTCAGCACAGGAGCTCTGCGCATGAAACTTTCCTCTCCCCTTTGCTTCACCATACTGATTTATTCAGAATTCTGTCTGAACGCATTTGCCTGATGTTGAGTCCCTGCGTGACGCCTTCATCTCTAATGAATGTTCTACAGAACCCGCTTTCCTGTCTTGTCATCGCCTAGAAAGGGATTGCAGGTAAATGAGAAAACACGTCAAATAAGCATTTAAACTAAAGCAGGGGAGATTTTATATGCCTCCTATGGAAAGCTTCTCAGGGATTTGAACCTGTGTCAGAGCAGGCCTTCTGAACATTTTGTTTCAGAAGGCACATCCCTGGCTGTGAGTCACTGACTGTACTGCATCAACAGCAATGGCACGTCTCAGAAAGAGTCGCCCCAGGACTCGGTCTAGGAGAATTCATGCTCTGCAACGCATACACCTCATGACTGACTGCGTGCCTACACCACCGGCTGAATGGTTTGCATAGAATTATTTTAGTTCATTTGTAGGCAAATCCTAACTATCATTCTGCGGGAACAATTACTGGATTCATCACAGTACAGAAAAAAAGCTATGGTTCTTTTTCTAGTTTTCTCTTCCTTCCAGAATTCTTTTTACCATTAATGGAAGAATTTTACAGCCTACTCAGTTGCTCCCGTAAGCAATTTTTACCTAACTAAACTGCTTTAAAGCGTCTGCATTGCAAAGTCCAGAAGTATCATTCGTTCCTCAGAGTTCTATGTGCCTCTAACAGTTGATGTAGAGAGCCAAAGAGAAGATGTTGCAGCGCAGTGTCTTTGTGGGTTTCAGTAGTTTTATTTTAAGGTATGCACCGAAGAGCCGCGAAGATACCCAAAGGACATAAAAAGCTGAGGAAATAGAGCAAGAAAGTTCTTTCATGTTATTTGTAAGAGTGTTTGCAGATCCCAGAAATGCACAGAGGAATACTGTCGAAGCTAGTTTGTGTAGTTTGTTATTGGACTTTAAAAAGGATGACATCCTCGGAGATACATTACAGCTGGTCTAGGCTGCAGCAGAAGGAAGGACTGCAGAAGAACAAGAAGGGCAAAGCGTGAATGAAGAAAGATTTAGATGGAAAGAATTTGACCAGTTAACCTTTACCTTTCTCTTTTTGCCACCCAGAACACTCTGTGCTACAGGCCAGAAATACAGTTTTATTCGTACAGCCCTTTGCATCGAGAATGTTTGTAGGCCTTAAAAAGTGAGGCAAGAAGGCGAGTCTTTTCAGTTTAAAGCAGTAGGCACAGCTATAAAATATGCAGAGACAAACTGACCCCCAAACACAAGCTGTGTTTTATCACAAGGACAGAAACCTAGGGAAGAATATCTAGAATGTATCGGTGAACATAACAAGAAGCAACAGGGTAGCTGAAACGAGATTTTTACTGAGATTTATATATAAAAGCTGATTTTACTGTGAGCATCCTACGCGACTTTGGTATCAGCAGCATAGAGTACACATAAATTCTGGATTTAGGGGAGGCCAAATAAACAACCAGGACAGTAGAAAAAGACGAGGATGTTTGTGTTGTTTTCTTTATTTGATAACTCCAGCAAGAAAACCCAACAACATGAAAGGTGACGTAGCAGCAACAAAAGAAGAAAGGAAATTGAATAAAACTTTTCTTAGTGAAGAAAGGCAAAGAACTACCCACAGATTTGGTTTTGGAGTATAGAAAGAAGATGAAGGCCAAGCCTGGTTTGTTTGTTTTGCAGTTCACAAGCAAATCTGCAAGTGTCTGCTAATTCCTCTAAGTCATGTGGCTAATACGGTGCACCTGAAACGTTACGCATTAGTGGTCTGTACTTTGCCTTTCTTTTCATTTAGGCAGAAGCTCCCATGCTTAAAAGCATCTGCAGAGCGCACAAACACACCTGGTGTTCCAGCAACACAGGTCTGTTCCAAACAAACAATTTTCCACTCAAGCTTTCTAGTCTCAGCACACCGGTTTCTGTCTCAATACCTTTGTTCTCATAACACAGAGCAATAGGCAAGGGGAACCAAATTTCGCAAGCCCAAACCTGTCTTCTGCTCCTATCTGTACAGGGGGGAGTTCTGAAGGGGCACAACAGCCCCCCAGCCCAAAAGCTACTGGTGTAGGTTTTGATGCACCGTCGGCACTGTCCCTCTCTTCCATTTTTTTTTAACATAATTCACCTTCTTTTTTTTCAGAGGGTGTTTTTTGCTATGCCAACACAAAAGAAAGCACAAAGAACATCATTACTATGAGCACTTTGCTGATAAATGGTTCTGAAACAAGTGAAATACTGTAATGACAGTCTCTTCAGCTGGTAAAGTGGGAAAGCAGAAAACAACTCATAAGACGGCCTTATGATTCAGAAAGCTCATCTGTTCACCTGCAAATCCTTTGGTACATAGAGTTATGAACTGGTGGGGGGAACGATTCCGTCTCACAAGGAACTGTAGCAAGTTGCTGAAGACCAAGAGAAACAAATAGCTACAGGGTAACAACACAGACCCAAAGTCTTAGGGTTCTCCAATCTTACAACCACAACACTGCTTTGTCAGGGACCGCGACTGGACAGGTCTCCTCTGCAAGTCAAGAAACCAGAGTGGGTAATAATCAGCACTTATCAATTATTATAGTAACCTATCACTATAACTTGAGGAGAAAGTTTAACTTCTCTTGTTTCATTACTTGCTCCTGAAAAATCTTGTCTTACAATGCCAATATGATAGCTCCCACTAATTCCCTTGATGTCATTAGAGAACTTCACCTGTGACTGTATTAGGATGAAGATTTCACTTAATGTTTGTAAGTCAAAGTCTAAATAAGGAAAAGAAAAATGTGCAAAGCAAAATTGGTTCTAGCTGGGTTTTAGTCACTGTGTCCTGGTGCATGTTTATACTGGATTTAAAGCTGAGGCACTGACAAAATAGTATGAAAATAGCTATGCTGATGTAGTGGAGAAAAAAGAAATTTGTGATGTCTGTTGTTCAGGAAAGAACTGACAGCTGTCAGTATGACTTTTTCTTGTCATTTATAAAATAATTAAAGATTGATTTCTGCGGTGGGAAGCAAAAAAAAAGGCGTCAGTCTACAAAAAGCTTCAATTCATGTTTATCTGGGGAGAGGAAGCAGAGAAGAAGGTCCTTTTTTACCCCTTATGCCCTCAGGAGTAGCACTTTCTAGTCTGTCCTTGTGTGTGTATTTAGCTTCAAAATCTCTCTCCTCATTGAAATTCTGAAGAGTTAGATGTTTTTCTCTTTGTAAGACAACCCCCGCATTTGTGCGGAAAAGTTTTTAGGGACAGAGCACCAGAAAGGAGTCCTCAAGTCTGTAACATGACTCGGAGAAGATGTTTTCGACGGTTCTCTGGGGATGCCTGTGTAATCATAAGCATCTCCTGCAGTCCGAGGTAACTGTCTAAAGAATGCCTAAAGAACAGGCAAAAACTTCTCTTAGCTGCTGTAACAGACTGCTGACTTTCAGAAAAACAGACCGGAGGCCACAAAAGCTAAAATGTTCCTACAGAGATGGAAACCAGAAAGATCGAGGGAGTTGCCCACGTACCTACAATATCTTGTGGTTGTTTTAAAGATTTAGCTGGATTAAAGTAGTAAACTGGGGTGCAAAAACTGTTAGTTAACATTTACTACTAAATATACTCTAAATAACTAAACCAGAGGGGAAAAGTCATGTTTAAGAAGGAGTCGGCTGGTTGCTTTCAACATCAAGCTCGGCCACAACAAGATTAAGTGCTCTCCGTTCACCTGCACGTGCCTTAGCGCCAGAGCCCGTTGGAGCAACAAAACTTTTACTGAGTCAGAAGTTCCTATAAGGAGCTGTTCGCGCCACCTGTTAGCAGAAGCCATCCTTATCTGATCAATTTATGAGCCCATCTGAAAAGGTCCTGCAAGACCCAGCGCATTCTTAATAGTCAATCTGAAGTGCTCATAACTCATTCCAATGAAACCCAGTTTTCTCTAGAGAACTCAGAAGCCTTTCTTCTTGGTGAGAGCAACTTCCAAGCCATATTTCAAGTTTCAACTTCCATCGCTTTTGGCCGCAAAAGTGTTTAGAAAGAAGTCGCTCTCTATAAATATAAATGCATATAAATCATATACACATTATATATATTACTTCTCTATAGAGATTTTCTTTACCCCTCAGTTTCATCAGATTCAGGAGCAGCTGAATTAGCTTCACTCAAGACTTTCCAGGCAAAATAAAAAGTACAACAATCAGTTTCCCCAGCTGGGGATAAGAAGGATGTGATTCTCTCAAAGGTCATTATAATTTGGAAGTGAAAATTTGGATTTTTAGCACACATAGACTTTACATTGGATCAAACTATTTCTGGTGGGAATTGACACGAAGCATTCCATTTGAATGAAGTTTTATCAATTCATATCAACAAGGGATTCATGCCACTGGCATCATGCCCTCCTGGGGTTTCAAAGTTGCTCATATTTAAAAATAATTAGCGTTGGTCATCGTAGCATTTTGGAACCTTGGTCTCTTGGATACAAAATCACACAATCAGCAACGGCATTTCTTTCCGCCAGAAGACTAGGCTAAAGACAGACTTTCCCGAAAAATATACATCACAGCTGTAAAATCTTGCATTAGAGTTGAACACTAGTATTTCTCAAAGAGCTAATTTTAGCACACCAAAATGAACAGAATTAGTGGTCGTGTCTGTAATAGTATCAAAGGCTGAATTCTGCCCGTATTACAGCTACCCTTTCTTATAGACTAGCATAAAAAACCCATTTGCATTTAGACTGACAGCATTTTGCAGACGATAACTTTCCAGAAAAAACATTTAAAATATCTCAGGAACTTTCTGTTCTTTTCTAATGTTTTTCTAATGTTCTCTGTCTGAAAACTTTTTTAGAACATAATCAGACTATATTACAATGCACATGCAAATGAGTATAAAATTGTTATACAGACAGGAAAACACTCCCTGTATACTACAGTCAATTATGTGTGACTCAGCTTCAGTTAAAAAGAAAAGTGATACTATACGTATGATGATGTCACGTTTCTTGCTAAAGCTAAGGCTTGCTGGTATTTTCGCCTACAGATTATCAAGTGATGGCTGTGAGATTACATCAGTCCCACACAGGGCAAGTTCGCTCACACGCAATTTGGGTTTTTTTCCAGAAAGATCCTATTGAAAGATACCACCAATGTGGTATCTTTATCTAAAACTAAACTTGTCAAATACTGCAGCTGCATTTAAATACCAATGAAGTAGAAAAGGATCTTCAGAAGACCACAGGTTCTAGAGATATGAATTGAGGCAAATGAAAAAAAAATAGGAGAGTGTGTGAAAACTAACAAGATCAAATAAAGGGATTGCTTCAGAGCAGCAATCTGACGATACAGAAGTCCACAGAGCAATGGAAAAGTGTCTTGACATATTCTGGACAGGTCTCTCTTTGAAAATATTTTCCAAGTTCAGTAAGCAAGCCTTATTTATGCACCAGGGCACCTGGTGACATCCTCGCTTTGGAACGGCACTTGCTAGCATAACTCGCATGTGTTGCAACAACTCCTGAACCAGGCTGACCTTTCAAATCCTGGCAGTTTAGAACGAGTTACGGTATA
The DNA here is from genome assembly GCA_033439905.1 of Ceryle rudis. NCBI lineage: Eukaryota > Metazoa > Chordata > Aves > Coraciiformes > Cerylidae > Ceryle > Ceryle rudis. The sequence goes on along the minus strand of JAAGNO010009522.1, from coordinate 76,985 downwards.
CAGTCAGTCACAAATTACAGTAGGAACACAGGGCTTACTCCAGCCTGATTTTGATGGCTTGTTAGAACTGATGGGTGAATGTGTCGAGTATTTTCCGCCATAATTGCCAGTAAGATGAGATCTATGCCACCGGAAATGACATCCCTTTATATACTTCTGAGTGTATTTCTCAAGAAACCATACTTCCGGTTCACGGTATAGCCAGTTGCCTAGTGTCAACTGTAGGTGAGTTCTTCCTGACCTAGTCGGGCTGTTTTAAATAGGCAGACCACGGCTGAAAAAGCTTTCTCTTAGTTCACTTGTTAAGAAGAAATTAACAGAACTGACATTTGTGACCGCAAAGATAAAGCTGCAAGTCAAGAGGAACAGATCAAAACATGTATCAGCAAGCCATAGCATGACAAATGTATTTTCTCCCATACTGGTCTTTCTCTGGCCAGAATTACAGATTTGCATGCCATTTTGTCTATAACCTCAGAAACACCGGGGAAACGGGACCTCTAACAAATCCTTTAATTTTATGTGTTTGAACTTGGGACTTTCTGCTGGAATCACACACAGAAGTCATGGCCCCTGATACTAAGGAGTTTATAACCTAAAGGCCAGCTCCTGTAAGCAGAATCCAAGTACTTTTTATAGGCAAAATAGAAAACTGGTTTTGAGTTCAGTAGAACCATTCCCTTGCATAAAGTGGGCATACTATAGTTGTTTTTAGAACGCATACCTGTTCGGACTGAAGTCAGCAGCAGTATTACCACTGACATCAGTGGCATTAGGTCTAGAACTTAAAAATGTCCCTGCAACATATGTAGCCACTCTTCTGCCATCTTGTAGGTACCTAGCTTAAATATTACCGCACTTCACAGAACCCAGGAACATTTTAAAACCACCTTATTTTCAAATAGGTGTCCCCGAATGGACAAAGTAGCTTGTATCCTTGGCACCGATGAAATCACTAAACAGAGACGTTCTGAAAATTTAACCAATAATAAATTAGTTTTAGCTTCCTAACAGATTAGATTAATTAATTTTAAAACCCTAGGCTTTTAGAAATGCATATATATTTTGCATAATCTCCTTGAATGTGTTTTAGCAAATTAATAAATGAACATTTATGATTTGCCTTCCCCTGTTCCTCACAACTAATGTGCTTATCTGTAAAATACAGCAACGGGAATGTATAATTATCCTTAATAGCAATTTACGGAGAGCAAGCTCCACAAAGAAGCTAAGAGTTTACTTACAAACACTACTGCAGATGAATCCGAGTTCAGTCTTGCTGAGCCACAAACCAGCCAGATATAAACCACTTTCAGACCGGGAATGATACACAGTTCCCCACAATTACATCACTGGGGAACACACAGTATCTGGAGCAGAATACCAAGTTAATACAATTACTTAGAGTAATCACAGCACGGTTACAAACCCATGCTTTTGGGCTACGCACGAAGGAAGAAGGCTTGAGTCTCTGCAGAAGATGACAACAACATAGCCTAGGTTTACAAGAAGTTGAAGCGAGCAACTGATCCAGGTCTCCCGGATGCCCAACTCATAGTGTAATCCTCAGAATAACCTTACCTACCAATAACTTCACAGAGAATTTAAAGGCTTACATCTCATTTGGGTTTGGCTAGATAAGACTGGTACTTATGGCACTTGGAACTTGTGCTTAGTGCCACTTAAGAAATTGGCATTAACCCAAGCTATTAAAAAGTGTGATCCAGTGGGGAACACTCTGATCCTGATTATCTTCTTCTTTGAAATATTATTTAGTTTTAATTGATGGCTTTTAAACATTACAGCAATCCATTAAAAAAATTAATCTAGCATATTTTTAATATACTACATCTAAATATAAACTATTGCAGTTGTACCTTGAGACACCTGATTTCATTCACAGAGGTTTTAAGAACAATTTTTTGGCTTAATAAGATCTCTGCTGAGGAACAAGCTGAGGAGCTCCTAAGGTACTATTTTACTAAATGGTTCGGGTTTTTTTAATAATCCAAGATGAAACAAATCAGATTTCTATTTCCTTTGGCAAGTTTTGAGCATCTACCCTTTCATCATTCTTTCTTCTTGATCTCTTTCTAGCTCTATCCCCTTATCATGCAACGAAAACCTTTCATGTCGCAGAGCTGGACCATATTGGACACCTTATAATTCAGACTGCTGGTGAATTAATTCAGTGGGCAAACTGTACTGCAGTGCCATGTAAAAATAGAGCATTGCCAAAAAAAATTGGCAAAGCATTGCCAAAAAGATTCTAATAATGCAGAATTGCAAATTGTGACGGCCATCTCGACATTGATTTTTAGTTTACACGGCTCCCTTTGGTTATCTTACTGATATGGATTACATGCACGTATTTCTCCTCCTTTCCAAACTTTTCCCATAGCCATTCCTACAGAAAAGAAAATCCTCACACTGATGATAAAACCTGTTGCTGGACTGTGACCATAAAAGGCAATGCTTTACTGAGAAAGAAGGACAAGTATGCACTGTGTTGACATATATATCAAGACTATACCTTTACCTGCATATCTCCTGGGCACCACTCTAGCTCTTACACTCACAGGTTAGCTAAAAATGCTCTCTGTTGCTGGTCTCATCCTGGAGCAATTCCCAGTCATTTGAGAAAAGATTTCGGTACAAGTATTGTTATTTCAACCTTAAATATATCTATATCAAAGCCAAGTCATAGGGGATTTGTCTGAGGTATTTTTTTTCTCCTAGGCATAGCTCACAGTAGATGGATAAAACCCCTTACAACAATAAGTATTAATAACCCGTCTAGTACGCAGATCCTTCCCTGCTTTTCATCTTTAATTATCAGCAATTTCTAGCTAGACATTCTTCTCATTGACAGTAAATATCTCCATTGCCTAGAAAAAAACAAACGGAGCAGTTGTATCTAATTCTGTATCCTGAAACTGGTCAAGGGCTGGGGGGGGGGCTTCCTCTGAGAGTATCTAGCCATTCACCCATGTCAAGAACACAGCTTAGGGCAGTGACCACAGCAGAATTCTCTGCATGTCATATATTGCTAATAAGTCATAATAGGACAAGCATTGTCAAAGATAAGCTACTGCCAGGTGCGTGTGCCAGGCCAGAAATGCCTGCCACTTCCTTCAGGGTAAGAACACGCTCTCTGCTGATCACAAACCATTTCTGTATTCATTGCAGCCTTTCAAGGTAACTGGTTTTCCTACTAGTTAGGTCTCCTAAAACCCTTCCAGAGATTCTCATAGTCTAATCTGTCAATGACATAACTTATCTAGCATAAAGTGTTCTTTCCTACTGGTTAAAGTACTTGGAATTCTTTTTGAGAGATGTATGTGTTTTCTGCTAGCTTTGCCTGTGGGTTGAAATATTACAAATTCTGAGTGGATTTGGACTGAGAATTTAATAGTAAACATTCTGTATAATGGACTTGTCCAGCTTTCACTTTATTGCCTGTTTGGCAACTATAATCCATTAGGATCATTTTCCATGACTCGATATACGGTTGACCATTTTTATTTGTCTTGAGAAAGCTGCATGTCACTATTATTTACTGAAAGCTTTTCCTTTTTTTAGGAAGCGCTACTTATAATTTGAATGGACAAAGCTTCCACGATGTTCTTGTATAGCCGTGGTTATACATCCAGTGTAGAAGTGCCCGAACACTAAAGGCACATTGGATTTCTTTAAATTCTTTCAGAACGAGTGCCCCCAAGCTGAGTTAGACAGATACTTCTGTAGGGTTCCTGTGAGTTTTCCATTAAGCAGACAAATGGTTCAAAACTAAAAAATACCATTTGACAACAGAAATAGTACATGGGACCATGATACTAAACTTTGATCAGTACTATTCCCCGTGCAGCTCAGAAAAGTTGTAACACTCTAAAATGCATTTGTGAAAAAGACCTTAGTGTTCAGAACAGTTACTTTAAAACATCAAACATGGTGCTTTACGACATCCTTATTAAAAGCCGTGAACACTTGGGGGGGTGTGCATATTTATATATGCATACAGTTCTCGTGGCAACTTTTATTGTTTAGCTGAAACCTACTTAATGTGGAATATTACATCTTAAGCACAAAAAGTCCTGTAGCACTTCACAAATTATCAGAAACCACTTCAGAGTACGAATAGTCAGTTCAGTTGACGCAGCACAAATTTAGCTCTGTCAATAACAGCACCGAGTTCATCTCACACAGATGTTTAATATCGTTTGATATGGAAAAATACTCCCAAGATTATTGCACGCATTTTTAGTGACGTATTTGAGAAAACTGCTGCATGTAAGGTCGGAACGCTCTTGGCGGCGACCGGTACATCTGGCTGTACTTAGTGTGAACTAAGAAGTCTTTAAGTGAAGAAAATAAAACCAGGTCTGTTTAGAGAAATATGCTTCTTCTCAAAAATACATCACATGCTCTTATTAAAAGATCCAATATGCAAAGAATTAAGAAATCACAAGATTTGATTCATACGTTTATGCACAACCCCTAAATAATCCATCCGAAGCACGACAATTTGTCAAATTACTTTACCTGCGATTGACAGATCACACAGCATTAGCATCAGACGGCACCGGCTGGCTGCTGCCAATAAATCCCACATGAATTGCTGTCATTCCCCAGGGAAGGGCAACGTTAAAAGCCTCAGAAAGAGATTAGGCAAAAAGGCTGGCCCACAGTATTGAAGTTTCAACAATTAATTGAAAGCTGAGTATTTCCTTATAAGTCCAGCAGAATTGAATCTGTCCCGTTTTATCCCATGGCTAACAAAAATCTGAAGAGCTTAAAGAGGCAATGCTGGAAAATATTGCACTGGCAAAAGAGTGGTATAAAGAGTCACACACTGTCAAAACCACTCACTGGAGAAAAGGAAGCAAGCGGGGAAAAAAAACAAAACAAAACAAAAAGAGGAGAGAATAAGTAAGCCCTTTCAAATTAGTTTTAAAAGAAGGAAGGATATTTTATGTGAATTTAGTCTTCTGAAAAATTCTAGAAAACTCTGCAAATAGTTTCAAATAATGGATTGTTCTGAGAATACCATCTGTCTAGGGAGGATCAGCAGGCATTTTTGTTTCTAACTTTCTCATGATATCCTTCTTCCCTGTTCCCTGCCCTTTTTTTGGACTGTATCCACTTTCAGGGAAAAAGAACCTTCATTTTGGGGCTGAAGCAAAGTTTTGTATTTTAGAATGAAGACCGTTTGATAAAGTAGTTGGTAAGCCAGGCATAAAGAACGTGACATTAGGACATGGATATGAAACTCCCTTTTACGGCTTTACACCCAAAAAGCATAGCTTTTATAGCTTTGTGGCTGTAATTTGAAGGATAATAGCCAGAAAAGGTCATGTTTCAAGATTACAAGGGATAAAGATTGCTAGGAATGTAGACAGTCATGAAGAGCGAGTGAGACTTAAAACACAACCTCCTCCTGCAAGTAGCAGGAATGTCACCATTGCTGGCACGGGCATTTTGGAAACCAGCAGTGTGCTCAAGAACCGAGTGGACTTGTTCCTTAGCTGCCTGTATGAGCACACGGAAAAAAATCCATTTGCTACAACAGCTATGTGGGCACTATTGAAAATTTCTCCACTTCCTTTACCGACTTCTGAAAAGCAGCAGTATTTTGTTAGTGCTACATATCCTAAATATATTCTTGTTGTTTCACTTTTCTCTGCCTTTTCTCTCTCTTTTACGTTTTGACACAGGGGTAATTCTTTAAGTTAGTTGTGAAATGCAATTTACCCATAGCACCCTACAATTTACAATTGCTGCAGTTTTCTCTATTAGTTGAATCAACATGGACCAAATGGTTTTATTTGGCTTAAGTGCCAATGCTCCCCATGCTGATTCCACTTAGCGGGCCTCGGTTGTTACGCAACAAACTTTGAATATATTTGCTTCAATTTTTAAACTTGTCATAGTTTCAGAAGGGAGACTAATAAAAAAACACAAAAGAAAGACTCTGGTCTCAAAGGGTGATCTAAGTGGCAGCACCGTCTACTGCCAGGGGGTGTGAGCAGCTTGGCAGATACCTCCTCCCTTCCCTGTTGATTTTATGTATAGGCAAGATGACACCTTGCAGGGCTATCTCCAATCGTATGCTGTCACCATACCTGAACTAGCATGGCCCTGAAGCCTGAACTTCATCTTCATTCTGACACTTCTTGAAGATTCAGTTTTCTTCTTCTTCTTTCAGGCTTCAATTAATTCTTCAGGTAATGGCCCCTGGAATGATAAGAATACGTATATTTTAGCATTTATTGAGAAGGGTCGGTGAAGCCATTTCTGGCTGTTTCCGTTTAAAAAGCCATTTATAATCATGTGTAGCAGAAACACGTTTTTCAGCTTTGTTAAACTGCTATAAATTTTTTAAATCTTTATAGTAATTCAGCTGCCTTTAACTTTTCCAAATGATTTTAAAAACAAGTTTGTATTTTTGTTGCCTTGGACAATTTAAAATGAATACAAATTTCCAGATTCTCAATGGTATTAATCCTACCATATACAATAATTTTCAATATAAAATATTGCTAATAGCTAGACAGAAAAGATCTACTGCTTTACGTTATATTAAAAGAAAAAAATGCAATCTTTGCTTAATATTCACCACAGATTTCAAGGTTGCTGGTTCAGACCTGAGAAAACGATAGTTAATAGAAGTAATATTGGATTTAATCAATAAATGTTAGCTAATATCTTGAGTTTGACTAATGCAGAATACAGTCGTGCTAATTTTCATAGCCATATAGGTATTTTAAAACATGAACAAGCAGTTCTGAAGTGCCCCACAGACACTCTAGTGCTTTCAAAATAATGTCAGTTTTAACGATGGCACACAAGGGAAATACAGGAGGACTGGAAATAGAAGATATTTTAGTAGTTATGGGCTCCAAGTGCAGGATTTAATCAGGAGAATTATCAATTAACGGCAACAAAATGAGACAACCAAATCTACAGCTTCCCCGTGCCCCACCAAATTTACTGTATCTAGAGCGGAATGATAATTTCTATAAATGAATAAAAATGGGAAATAAATCAGTTGTTTTCTCCTTCTTTTTACAGCATCTAAGTACAACACCTTGGTTTTTTCCCAAAACACGTTGCACCTGAGGATTTTTTAATTGATTTTTTTTTTTTTTTTGAAGTGAGAAATTCTTTGGGGATTGTCATCTAAGTAACAAAGGAGTCTTGAGAAGACTGGGAAGGGAAAGTGTCTTAATAGCACAATTGAAATGTTGGGATGTTTTAGATGACGATTTCTAATTTAAAATGTCCTCAGATACAGGAAAGCCTACAGAAAAAAAAGAGAAGCCTAAGAGATGCTTAAGATTCTATGCTAAATTAATGATGTTATCAACAAAGCAGTATTTGTACCTTTAAAGATCCCGTCATAAATTTCAGTGCATTTTTATAATGAATGTTGTTTTATTCAGATTCTTTCATTTTCATTTCACTCATTAAAAGAATTTCCACAATGGATTTTCAAATAAAGGGAGGTAGGGGATGTTAAATTGGAGTTGAAAGTGCAAGAATTTCTGATGCGGAGAATGTTTACGTTATTGAACTGGCCTGATACACAGCAGTTCAATCAGAACTGCATTTTTACAACAAAATTCTGCCTCTGGAAAGATGTGAAATGTACAGACAAAATCTGTACTCAAAGACACATTTTAAGCTTGTTAAGATTGTAAGGGATGTGACTTCATCTCTTCCCGTCCCATATTTCGTAATCATATTTGTGTAGTATAACATAGTGTAAGCCGTTGGTGCTATAAAAACACTAGATAATTAAAGAATACGTGTGATCATTATCCAACAGTTATAATTTCCGTAGCTACCTGGAAACCACCTGGGAAATTTCGGTGCAGAAATACAGTGAAGAAGGCACGGAGAAATTAGATCTCCCTTTCCCCTAATTAGAACCTATCAGAGCCTCATCTCTTTTCAGAACATAACGAAGTGTCATTAGCAGAAGTGCAATCCTGCTTGACAGAAGCGTTGAATTTCTTTTGATTTACCATGTGAGCCTGCTTGATGTTATCCTGTCTGACTTCAGCCCCAGCCAGGAGCCCTGTGCCTGCTGCTGACACTGAGCTAAACCAGGCTCAGCCACGCGGGCAGGAAGGTCCTAGAAGCAGAGATGACACTTCCAGTCGCGACACGCGCTATACGCGACTGCATCGGGCAGAACCGGCTTACATTCACCAGTGACATCCTGTATTGGAGCACTGTTTCTTGGGGAATGGCTGAAAGATGGCATATAAGTCAATCGCAGCTTCTTTGGTTTACAGGGGCATTACTTTGAAATGGCATTTCACAAGGCTAGGTCTAAACTTAAACGATCAGTTTTTACCACTGGATGGCAATTACCTGGGTTTTTTTAGTGCACCGGTGAAAAGGCTGAGGCAAACAACAGCTTAAATCAGATGAAGCAGCCTCAGTTCACTTGAGGGAAGGTTTTTCTGAGAGGCAAGTCTCTAAGCAACACAAGCATACGTTCAAGAAAACAGCATCATGCTAAGCCACGCAGGCCTCGTGAACATTAACGTCATCAAATACTGTTCATAAATCTCGCTTCCCGATTACTTCTAAAACATTCCAGTCAGCCAAGAAGTGTCAAACACTTCCCCAGGGACACGGAGGTCCTGGAGACATGACTGAAACCTTTGCGCCTATGGATCATTCTGCCACTGTATCCTGCTTGCTGCCATAATAATCCCTCTCTTAAATTCAGAGATTTCAGCACATTTTTCAAAAGTTAGTAAGCACTCCAATAAATTTCAGCGGTTCAAGGTTATTTCCTTTGTCAGTGATTCAAGTGACTCGAGACCAAACATTTAGGCCTCACCGAAGCCCAAACAAAACACGCAACTGCAAACACAAGTCATAAGCATCGTGCCTGGAGGCCTAGCCCTGCTTTCAGGGATGAAAAGCAGTAGTGGAAATAAGAGGCAAGCATTTGACTTTAGGCATGTAAACCTGAGGTTAGGTTTATGACAAATTACTTCTCCCGGAGGTAATTTGTTAGAAATCACGGCTGACACAAAACGTTCTGTGTCTGCACCACAAACATAGTTCTTATACCGGGAAGGTTAGGGTGGGGATGGGGAGAGCAGCTCTCGGAGCACATGAGGAACAGCTTAGAGGCCAAACCACAAAATGCAAGTTACGTCCATAGCCCTTATGAAGGCAGAATAAAATTCAAGGGGCCTTATTAGGTCTCCTCTTAGGCCCTCTCTACTTGCTTTTCTTTGGTTTAGCTGATACCAGTGAGTCCATGCCTCAGCCTCTAACAGCACCTGTCACACGGGAAACAACTACAGTCTTGCACCACTCACATTTATGTGCGAGTAAGTAGGAGAGCGGACATAATAAAGGAAGTACAAACCATAAGTAATGATTACACATCACCTGCTCATTAAACAAAGACGTAAAATTACCAAAGTGGCGAAAGAGACTTCTGTAGGATGTGTAAAATAGACTTGAATGAGTTTTGAAGGCACCGTTCCCATTAGAATAAAATAGTGCTGTGGAATGAAGGAAAGGCTCTCAATTGCGTATCATTCCTCTGTCTTCGATATAATCTTTCAATCCAGCTGCTTCCTAAAACCAAGGACGATTATTTTCCAAACTGTTGATGGTGCTACATTCCCAAATGTTTGCAACCCTAACTTCCAACCAGACACCGATGTTTACCACGGGCTAAAATTTTAAAGCTCAATGTCAAAGCCCCAGCTTCAAAAAACTTAATCCCCAACTGATTTATTACGTTGGTGGCCCATGTGAAAATAGCCTGTTGAGACAAGGACGAGACAAGCACGCAGGACTGACTTCTGCTGTGATCTTTGAGAGGTGACGACTGAACTACATATTTAGTTTCTGCTGCTCTCTGGTGCCCTTGAGGAATATAGGACCCACTATTTGAATCGTTACCACGTTCCTTACTACTCCTGTTGGCTTTTGCAATCTTTGCAGATTGGTCTTGTTTTAGAAGGGCCCGTGTGCTTAGCAAAGAATGTTGGCCATTCACGTTCTACGTGCCTGCTTCAGGTTAAACTGCTATTACTTATCAAGCTCTCAACACAGATTTTACAGTGTAAATAAATAAATGAGAAGACAGAAGGGCACATAATATACAAGAAAAGCACTTTGGATTCATTCTTGTGTTTCATTTGTTGCACATGCTTTCATTTTCCCTCCTTCTCTTTTTTGCCTTTGTCCCTGATCCTGGCCTCTGCTTCTCCCTTTTTGGAAATATTGGACTCGATTTGGGATGTACAAAATAAGAAAACTAAACTGATTACTTAGTCATGAAATGCCTTCAAAGGCATCTCTCCCTCTGCCTATCTAAAAAGCTGCACCTCAGGCTGTTGGGGATGCATCCTCCCTCATATTTCCCCCCTTTCTATAGAATAACAAGCAAAGGTAAGCTATTCAGAGTAATCGTTCCTATTGGGGCACCAGCACTCCCCTGAACAAGGGCAGCCAGGTTACGTTACATACCTTGGTTTTTTGCCCAGGTATAGAGAAGCTCATTGGGTCTGGATGCAGCACAACTACTCTGCCACTCTCCTACAACTACTAGAGCACAAAAGCACCTGAACAGCTTTTCTCTCTCTGGAGACAGATCTCTCTTGTTTCTATAGAAAATGGAAGTACCTCTCAATTTTGTACAATCGCTCTCGCACCTCGAGTGAACAGATGCAACACTTCTACTTGTTTTGTCTCCTGTTACTCCTGTATTACATTGCTGAAAGCAGACTAATCAGGCTAAGAAGATTTGGGGGGGAGTACATACATTTATAGTAATCTTCTCTGCCTCTGTGGCTGTGCGAACTAAATAGCCTGTAGTCGACACAGACTTCAGGCATTCGGCACGAACACTAAGCCTGTGAAAATGGCTAATGTAGCACAGAAGAGCAGGATCTCCGAGGCTTTTAGCAGCAATTTCTGTACGATGCCAAACAGCGTAAAATACAGTGTAATGCAGAGCGTTCCTTTGATAGTAGAAAGAATAATTAATGCAAGCGGTTATTACAGAAGAACGCAGCCAAGCTCATTTGCATCAGCAGTACTCTGCCAAACTCTTCCCATTTGTGGTAAATTGCGATTTCCAGGCCATTTTAGAGTCCCTTTGCATGAGCAGTGTGAAGGGCATAAGAATACATAAAAAATGAGAAAGCCTGAAATATAAATTAATTTTAATGTGAGGAGTTAGGGTTTTTTAGGTACATTAAGTTTCATATTAAGCATGAAAACACTGAAAGAACCCTGGAAATTGTTTTCTGGTTTGAGTACCATGTAAACCTGAGTCTCAGAAAAGGGCTCAAATTAGTTGATGCTGAAGCTACTGAAGATTTGTCCATTACATAATGAAAAATATTTCATCAACTTTCACTTTCTTGAACTGTGTCATCAAAGTGAGTTAAACCATTCATCTTGCTTTTGTGAGACAATGGGAGACATCTGCTGGCAGCCCAGTAAAAACCACAGCTTTCTTTTTTCCTGCTGGATAATGCAAGAGCAGAGACTCAAGCCGAGTTCAAAACCCAGTCAGATTAGTAGAGTCAGTTCTATTAGCTTCAGTCAACTCTTTTTTTTTTTTTTTTTTTTTTAAGTCAGACTCTTAATATGCAAGAGCTTCAAAAGACCAATAGTATGCCTAAGTCGTGTCTGGGATTTGGGTGGTTGGTTGGTTTCAGTTTGTTTTTCTGGTTTGTTGTTGGTTTGTTGGGTTTTGTGGGGTTTCTTTTTGTTTGTTTGGGTTTTGGTTGGTTTTTTGGTTGTTTGTTTGGGGGTTTTCATTTATTTGACTGTTTGGTGAGGTGGTTTCCTGGTCAGATATACCAGCTTCTCTCCTTTCTCGGCGGTGATCAAACGCAAAATGAAGACTTTCAGTGCTACCAGAATGAGACAAAGAGGAAAAGCTGAAGTATATAAAAGTAAACAGATCTTGCAAAAGATACAAACGTGTAAATATAACCCTCTTCCTATAGATACTTTCTTTTCTGGGAAATTATTAAGCAGAAATGTTATTTTTCAAATACAGTTTTAACACTCAGACATGATTTTCAGAAGATTGGGTTGAATATTGGTCAGGAACTCGAAAAATAACTCTTTGAAAGGACTTTTTTTTATATGCTGCTGAAGTGTGAAAAAAACCAACCGACCAAAAATCAAACAAACCCAAGATTAAAATCTGACTCCTTTTTTCTTTTTAACTACTGCCTGACCTGTACAAAGTAAGAGCAGGACTACACAGAAGAATTAAAAGGCAGTAGGATTTGATTATCCAGATACTCATATTGTAATCCCAGACTTAGTGCTACCTGGATGAACTACTCGAGACAGTTAATTTTGGTCACGCGGGAACTTCAGAGTTGCAGGAGCGAACTCTACGCCACCTAACTTCTTCACAGTCCCATGTTATACTCCCAGACTCTCCGCAGATGCCCATGGAATAGGCCAGTCACAGCTGAGAATGGAGTGAAACACCAGAAGAGGTGAAGCTAAGTGCTACCCTTCAAAGTTGATTAAGCAGTTAATTCAGTGATAGCAAGTAATCCCTGTCTTCACACAGGCATTTTATCTCTTAAATCTCCCAGGGAATTAGGCAATTCTTCAGTGTCACTGCTTTTCAGGAGTCTTCAAACCTCTCCCTCCTCTTTCAAATCACTTTGAATATTCTCAGGAGGATCTGCTTGATGCAAAGGTACTGAGAGATACACACACACACACACGTATGTATCTATGTATATAGGCACACCTCAGGCAAACAGACCATAATAGAAAAAGCTGTCAAGGCTATATAATGTTACATAAAATAGAATATATAATGAGCCAAGGACTTAAGTCAAGTTCTTTCACACGTGACTATAGACTCCTGCTTTTCCTTCATTTCCTGCCCCAACAACCGCTTATTTGTACAAAATGTTACTGTTTGATAAGACGTATCCTTAAAATACTAGCAGCATATTAGAATACAAAACTACGTTGCAATTTAGGCACACCAGCGTTTCAAACAGGAGTCTTTCACATTTCAAGTAAGCTTACAGAGCATTGTGGCAATGAAAATGCCAATTGCTGCCAGTGAGGTAATGGAAAGTCATCTCACCTCCACCATCCTGTCTTTCAGTGGTCACTGCATGCTTGTTGGGATACATCTTCCAGGCACCAGAGACAAGAGTTTATGATCTTTTATTATTATGAGACAACATTCCTTCATGAATATTTTGTATATGAACTGCTCTGGATCCCGTTCACCTTAGCGAGTAGCACAGAGTTATCAAAGAAACCATTTGTATGGAGTCTGAAGTGACTGCAGAACAGACTAAAGCCATTCTAAAATCCCATGTACATACTTTCAACTCTAGTCCTTTCATAAAACAGTATTCTAAAGTATCAATTTTGTCTCAGCCATTGTTTGATACTATGCACTTCTTATGCTATTGTCATTCTGCCTCTCTAATTAAAGAAATTCTTTTATTAAGACTGTGAAGAACTTTTTCCACCTCAGCCAGATACAGCAGGTTTATGGGCAAGCAGCAGTGTTTGAATTTGACAGGCTTACTTCTACTGAAGTTAGATGCCCTTGGATAGAAGAGGTGAGTCCTCACGTTGGAGACCTGGCTGCACACATGCTTTGTCCAACAAACACATCTTTCTCTGTTTAAGCCTCTGACTATTGTGTTACTTCTCTTCATATCTAGTACTTCAAAAGACCTCCTCAATTCTGCACATCACAAGGAAGAAAAAACACAGACCATCTGAAAGAGACTTTTAAATGGCTCTGCTGTATAGGAAGAACATTTCTATGAAAAAAAAAAAAAAATTACCAGCAAACTCGGGGCGGGGTGGGGAAGGCCATTTTATGGCCTGAATAGAGAAACTTAGCTTTGACTGACAGTAAGGTGTTCAATTCTGCTAGCTGCTGTTTAACCTCAGCACTGGAAATAGTGACAGGAACCTTCACAAGTCTTCAACCCTTGGCAATCTTATTCCTGTCTGCAAACAGGCCTAAAACCAGAATATACATAATTCTTGCTTGTGCCTTCCTGCAAAGACTCATTTAAAAGCATCGTGTCCAGATGTTCCAATTGGTGTTTTCAATTTACTTCTGTTCATAAACCAAACATGTCTTGGAGTGGACTTGTATATCCCTGTATATCCTTTCATATATGACCTACTCCATACAGATTTCTCTTGCGTGAGGAATGCTTTGCCAAGAGGCTTACTCTGAGCATCAAAAATTAAAAGTCAGTATTTCAGGCCAATTTTTACCGATTTCTAGAATTAATAAAAATGGGGGTTTAATCATTCTTTTTATACACCCTGTCCTGAGAAAGCAATGTAACCAGGTTCCCAGGACAGCATGCTGTTAATCGGTTGCATTTTTATTGTAGCACATCATCATCATCATCTTTCTGCACTGAGAAGCTTGGCTAGTTCTGTCTCCTGGCCTGTCTTGGGGCTTTGTGCAAAGAAAGCTTCCCAGATTAACTACTTGCCTTTTTCACCTCAGCCTATGATTAAGCAGAATCTAGTTTACACAGGTTTGATCCTCATGCAAACCCAGTAGTTGCAGGTTTTAAGTAAGAATGTAAAACTTCCTGTGAAGTGAGGGAGAAGGTGGAAAGAGTGGAGAAGCAAAAAGAGATGAATTTGACTTCTCTCGAACTTGACAACATCTTGCTTGAGAATGAATCTGTTCTCTGATTAAGGCTTGGGGATGTTGCGGGATGATGCATTTTCACAGAATCTTTGCTGACTAACCGAGCCTAACCTCATCCCTCAGCTTTGACGGGACAGAAATGCACGATGAGCTTTCCTAGTTGCGCTCTGACTTTTGCCAGATGTCTATGACTATGCAAGTGATGCCGTCTACAGAATTATTGCTTCTCTGGTGGACATCGAGGTAGCAGGGGAAGGGAGTCAGGGGAAGATCAAAGGCTGTAGTACGTGCCATTGGCATTTAAAAAAAGCAACTCCCAAGCCAGGAAAACAAAAGGGATGAAAACTGTATCCAGGCCAGCTGGGGAGCAGAGAGAAAACAAATTCATTGTGTGAGAAGAAATTTTCAGAAGTAGCTCCTCTGTGTTAGCATCAAAGGGGCTGGTAAATTAAGGGCATTCCATAGCAGAAATGTATCAGTAGTGTCATACAATGCAATGACATTTACGAGTTTTTATGGTGCCAGCAGATTTCTCTGCATCCCAAACACTGAATCCTCATACAAAAAAATATAATTAATGGTAACGACTTTTCTTTAGAAATACTATAACACTTACATAAGATTCTGGTACACACATATGAATAATCATCTTTAATCTGTACGGCCACAGATCTCTTTCCTACTCTGCCCTGCTTTTGGGTGCAAGATAAATTCTAGCCTTAAATAACATCCACAGTCTTCTCTGATGACAGTTTTGAGCTTTCCACACCTGAGCTAAAGGCAAAGGCACATCTCTTTCATATGGCAAGTCCCCACTGATATTTGCCTAGATTCAAACAGTTTTTCAGGGTGAGAAGCCAGAGAAAGCCTATAAAGATGCCCTTTCTCTTTTAGGAATAGATGGAACATTCCTCCCTGATGTGAAGCGAATTCAAAAGTGAGCTATCTTTCTACCTGTCTTGCTTCCCACTATTATTTTGGCTGACACAGTAATTGACAAAGTGAGGGGGTGAAACTGCAATCCACACAATTAGTAAGTCAGAATATTTTTGTCTAAACCACAATGCAGCTACAGTGAGCAAAACCATATTGCTAGGTGGCACACACAGTGAAGAGAAACATTTAGAAAGGTCACGGGCTTGCAGAAAGCAGTTTTGTTTTAATTACAGATGGAGATCTGGGGTGAAAGCTGCCAGATAGCTTGTGCAAACTTGGTTTGCTATATGAAGAAAGGGAAGTTCAGGCACCTACAGTGAGGTAAAGGTCTACTCTTATAAAGCATGTCATGAGGGTTTTGTTGGGCTTTTTTTAATGTTATGCACATAGAAACTAAGCTTTCATGTGTGCGTAATAAAGCTTAAAAAGAGAAAATACTCCCAGAAAGCAGCAGCTCCCAGTGATCTTAATTAAAGCCGCTGATATCTTGTACAAAAGAGGACATTAACATCTAACTTGATATTTAGTTTAGGAAACAATTCATACCACAACACTGCCTCGCTCTATAACGCCAAATCTGTATAGCCTGATTAACTGCTAAGATTCCCAATGATTTCATAAAGTGAAACAAAATGCTGCGAGGGATTTGAGTGCTACAAAACCACAATACTTTTTGGCTTTTCATCTTGATTCAGGATTTTCTTCTCTTTTAAATTGTAACAGTTCAATACCAGGCATTCAGGTTTTCCAGTCAGCTCTGCAGAAGGTCACATGGACCTAATTCTTGCAAACAGGTAAAGTAATCAAAACCACCATCTAAAGCCAGGAAGCAGCTGTCAGGTATTTTAATTGCCACCCGGGTCTTTTTTTTTTTTCCTTTCCAGAACATGTTTTCTTCTCCCAAACCACTGTCTGGGCAAATAACACACTCGGGTGGATAATCAGGGATATGAACACCGACCAATGAGAAGAGAATAATGCGATAAAACACTCGGCCAACTCATGAGCTTTACATGACTCAACTTCACTGGCATTGTCCCAAATCTGCCTCACAAAGAAAGAGCCTTACTCACCCACCGTGTCTCATTGAAAGTAAGCACAACATCCATGGTATTACCTTGGAAAACTCCAGTTGAATCATAGGGATCAATCCCCCTGCATTTGTAAGATACTCGAGGAATGGGATGCTATTTCTTTCTATCACAGATACGTTTTAAAACCAGCTTATATTTGATTAGCAGATCTATTTGCTCTCACTTTCAGTCCTGCAAGTTTTCTTCCTGTTACACAGCTGCAACCCTGCATTTATTTCTTCTTGTACCCAAGAGAGCTATTCTGGGGCCAGTGATATATTAACTTTGGTTCTGCAAACACTTCCAGCATCAAACTGTGAACTGGCCATGCCTTTTTCCTGCAATGGGAAACTAACAGCAAAGGAAGTCTAAACAGGCTGCAGTTGTGTTTATTTCCAAAATATAAAAAATATTTCCAGTTCTCTATCTTACATTTCTTCTTTTGGAGTTTTTCCATGATGGAGTTTTTCCATGATGGAGTCAGCTATTTGATGAACCTCTGTAATTTTAAAAATTGCTATGAAAATTTGTTTCGAAAAGCAAATATAATTATCTGCTAATATAAATGTGCTGAAGGTCTTCCCCAGAAGCTTAGCATTTTCTTTAAACCCCCCGCTAGCTGAGTAGTGATCAATATTTTTATAATGTTTATCAGGAATTCATATATACAATAGAAAATAGCTTTGCTTGAATGTAGTTTGATGAATAATAAGTAAAGCATAAAACTATAGTTCATCGAGTATTCCTTTTCAATTTAAAAAGCGCTAAAACTCTACGATACAGTAATAGGAACCAACTCAGGTACGATTTGACTCTATCCATGTTGGTAGAGTGCCATCTACTGGTCACTGCTGGGATAGCTGGATCAGCTCGACTAACGGAAAAGCTGGGGGCAAGAAGGAGAAAAAGAGAAGTCTTTTCTTAGCTTCATGATAATACAAGAGCACTGCTGAATTTTGAAGGGGAAGGGGCAATGTATCTGAACTCTCATAGCAACTTCTACGTTAGTGACTTCACCTCGGACATTCCGGTTTCCCACTGATGAGAAGGGTAACACTCGCTTCACTGTTCAATCGCATCATTTATGAGAATGTTGCACCTTAGTGGACATGACAAATAGATTACATACTCGGTGGCAAATCAGTGCTCCACATCTTGACGCAATCTCTTTGGAAACAGTCCTGTTTGCAGAACAGAGAGCCTGCACACCAAACAGAACTAAACCCTCTCCCGGTTAGCAGGACTGACTGAGGACTTGCCCGTGATTTTTCTCCTTTGCCTTCTCTGCGAATCTGCGCAGCCGCAATGACTACGTACAACGCCAAATTATAGAGATTTCTTCATCTTTTAAAAGACTGACTATCCAAGAATGGAAATTCCATTATTTGTACCCTGCATCACAAATAAAAAGATTTCGATTACTGGATGAAAATAAATTTTCTTTGAAATAGAGTTTAAATGAAGGACATGTAGATTGTCCTTGCTCCGTGGTTTCCGTATCAATATGCTTGGTCAATTTTACCATGACATGTCTTAGCAAAGGGACAAGCTATTTAGTAGCCGACTGTCTTCTAGAACCTGGCAGCTTTCATAAAATACTTGATAGCAGCCTTCCAGATTTGCTTTTCTCCATCCAGGTTCTTTAGCTTTTCTATAATTTCAGATTATCAGTTTAGCGGGTGCTAAATAGTCTTCATTTCAGCTTTTTAAAGCTTAACACAGAAATGATGGTCTACGGCAAATTGAAGAAGGAAATTAGAAAAAGAATATAGGAATTGCTGTCAAAGAGGAATCATTTAAACAGCAGTCGATTTCTCTTGAAAGCACATTAAAAAGAAAGAATATTAGGCATTTCTTTTGACAAGAATCATTTCCAGGGCTTTAATCACATATAATCTATTTCACTAGGGTTTAGTTCAACAACTGTAAAACACTGACGTCTTCAGGTGGAAGGGCTACTGAAGTACATAAATAATAGGACAGGCTGAATATAAACCATTCAAATTATAAATAATTCTTGACCCACGAGAAGTTTTCCTTTGAAGATTTTTTAGGTGGATCTTTTCTCTTTGAACAAATTATGTAGAGCTGCACATACGCTCTCAAAATGTTAACACGGATACGAAAATGCCTGCAGCCTTTCCAATATGTGATTAGTTTTAAACAGGTATAAAAAGACATGAAGGCTCTTCACAAAAGATCCCACAAAGTTTCAATAAAATCAACAGTTCTTTATCAAAATGTTTTCCAAAGGACTTCCCCCCCCCCGAAAGGCAGCTTTTTCTAAGCAATTTATAATCTTGGTACATGTGTACAAAGCATAGCTTTCCCTTAATTTATTAACTTGTTTCTAGCAGGCCTTTTTAATCATACACACTCTCAACAGTTGGATTAATTTGACTGAAGTTAAGTAAAAAGGCTAACTCTGGATTTACGGTTGTGACAAAGAAATTAAAGTATGGCTTTGTGGTCCTGTTGTTTTCAGTTTTAGAGCCTTCAGTGGAGTTCAAGGCCAGAAAGGATCATTACCGCCTTATTCATAAGCCAGTCACTTTTCAGAGAGCTGCCTGACTTCAATGTCATACTGAGATACTCACACAGGCTCCTCATCATCAGAGTGCTGTAGCAAAAAAATTCACATGGGCTAATTTAGCCTTAAGAGGACCTCCAGCAGAACGTGAATAAATCCTCAAATCCCTGCCTACCTGGGGAAATCAAGCTTTCATCTCCACATCTGTGTCTGTCCAGTAGCACCCCTGTCAGTATGTCTACGGAACTGTTTACTGTAAACGTCTCACGCTTGTTGTCAGCACACCGGTGCTTAGCTGACATTTCAGGGAAGTGTTATAAGGGAAAGAACAGATTTTTCAGAATAAGGCCCTATAGTGAATCTTATTCTGGAAGTGAAAGCCACAATTATACAGGACGGCAAATAAGTGAAGGCCCTTGGATGGCTCAGTAAGGGGCGAATCAAGAAAAGTTACCTATTTGAGAAATGCAGGACAAGCTAACCTATAATGCTAAAGCATTTTGTAAAGTCCTTACAAGTTTCAGCATTTTAATATTAGTCTGTTTATAAGTCTAAGTATTAGCACAAACAACTTTTATTAAACCACAACACACAAGCGCTTCATCTCTGAATAAGGCTACCACAAACCAAATACAGGAACATGTGGACACAGATAGTGCAGATGTCTCATTAAACAGAACACTGTTGGTGAGGAACTCTCATTAAATATTCTCCTTATCTGGAATCAATTGGGTGGGAGGTATATTTTTGACCCCTTGATAAGAGTGACAGAAGAGCAGTGAAATGGGCAGAATAATATCAAAAAGCCACAACATGCAGCCTAGTGACTCTTCCCACCAGAGGGTTTCTGTCGGCAACCTGGCAAGGCTGGAGAAGCTCTCCTTTGCAGAGCACCCTTTCTGTGCCAGACCAGCTGCCATGACACAATGGGGCTTCCTTGAACAAACACCACTCAAATGAATAAACCTCTTGAAACTTTTGACAGGAGGTGTTTTCTCCCTGCTGAGGAATCTTTTCCCGAAGACTTTACTTCCAGTTTTAAATGTATTGCAAGACTGCTGGTGTTACTTAGGACTCTGAAGAAGAAGTTTAGACAAAGAAAGTCCAGTGTAAACTATGACTGCAAAGTTAATTTCTACAGCATTTTCACTGCTGTAGAATCATTTGTGTTATTAATCTTACCTTTATAAGAACATATAAATTGAGAGGTTGATCATAGCGTTCACTTTACCATGTAAAAAGAACCAACAATGAAGGACCTGAAATAGGCATGTTAAAGACCCAGAAGGAACTTAAACATAAGCATTCTTGATCACACGTGCAATGCAGGAGATGGCACTCCTGGGCATTCTGCAAAGATGCATTCTTCCTAAACTCCAAGGCTACAACAGCAATGAAGGCTGACAGCTTATTAAATGCCAGCTACACTTTGACAATAGCAGTTAATAGAACTTGTTAGTAAATGCCTGAGGATTTCAGTGAAATTAGGAGATTAATGAATTTCGAGTACCTGTACAGGTAGTCTGGCATCCAAACTCTTGGACAATCACAATACAAAGTTAAGGAAAAAGGTTATGTACGTGCTCAGACACTTTAATAATTTGACAGCGTGCATGAACTGCAAGTATCAGGTTTAGACAAGCAGGCTCAACTATTACAGAAATACAAATTCCCCTTCAGCGCCTATGAATTTCTCACCATGATAGTAGCGTGCATCCTGACCCACTGCTCTACGGACTGTACAAACACAAGGCAGTGAGGCATGACTCAATTCCTCTCTCTAGAGGAATGTCAACATACTACTTTTGCTCTCTAGAGGTCCTCCACGAGTTGCAATTGCCTTAACTTTAAGGTTCTGTAAGGATTTATGCTGATAAGCAGCACCGGAGGACCTGCAACATCCTGTCTCTCCAGCCATAAGATCCCATCTCTCTCTCTGCGGTCACCTGAACCATGACTCATCACACTTGCATTTTAAGAAGAGATCAATCGTAACAATATGGTGGCAACGACTACTGTGGGTCGTTACGGGTATGTCCCCAAAGAGCAGTTATCACTAATACAGAATACAGATTATTGAACTGCATCTCACCAGTGGAAGGTGCTTTCTGGTCCTACCTCACAACTTAATTTTGGGCAACAGCAGCAGAAAGCAGCCCCCGCTTGCATCGGCCGGCATGTATAACTCTATCTGAGAAGCCAGGCTGCCTGTGGAAAATGCTGAATAAAGACTGCGATGCTATGTGACATCAATGGAAATGAAATTTAAAAAGCATTCAAAAGTGGAAATTTCCCCAAATTAATTTCACAAGTACTCAAGGGTACGTACAGCAAAGTGAGAAATCTGTTCTCCCAATAAAAACTAAAGCAGGATATGGGAAACGCTGCAAAGATAAAAGCCTCCATGAGTTATCTGATGACTGTAGTCATTTGGTCTTCAGCAGATGACAAACAAATGAAATCCCTTTTTGCCTTTTGTCTTTCATAAAATGTTCTCTTTTCACATCCACTGTAGTGCTGCCTGAACAGAGCCTAATTGCTCTCTGAGATTACTTATCATTTTCCTTCCTTTCTCAGTTTCAGAGACCAGAGTCACTTGTTCTTCTTGAGCACGTTTGGGATGGATTGACCAAACCTCATTGTAAGATCACTGAAGGTCTACGCTGTCTCTACAATCACCACTTCTGATGCTGCAGGAATTGACAGTAAACCACCTGCTTTGGTAGGATATTTTCCATCAAAGCACAAGTAGCTGGAAAAATATCACAGGCATGCTGCAGCATCCTTCCTGGTAAGCAGCTGGTTTAACATTCTGAGGCTTGTTGTAAACATTTCGGTCTTCCCCATCACTAATCAGGTAGAAGTGGAACTGAATCATTTTAAAGAAGATGCACAGCTCGTTTAACTTAAATCTGCTCACTTCAAGTTCATCTATACAACAAGATGGGGACAAAATATGTAATGTGGGAAAGCAATGCTTAATGTATGTGGGCATTCCTGAACTATGAAACTGCAACAGTCATTTAAAGTAACATTTCTTGCTCTAATTCTCTGGAGTTTGAAGTTGAATCTCATCATGTCTACAATACCCTTCCTTCCTCCCTGAGAGAGTCGCTTCACTCATAGCTGCATAGCAGGAGTCCCACTTCAGGTCTCTGAGTGCCAGTTCTGACAAGCCGTCAGAGTTAGTGCTCAGCAGTGTAACCGTTCTGTCTTGGAGTAATGGTGTGGGATCTCTTCCCTGCCATCAACCTGAGAAACAAGAATCTTGGCAGCGCAATAAATTCTGCCTTGGTCAGCTGGCAGACTTTCCATACGGCCCTGCTTGGTGGGTGGTAGGGCAGGGATTCCTCGGGCCCATGTTTGCTCATAGCTAGGATAATTATGGCCTTTCATTCTGTGCACAGGGTAACCTAACTTGATCATACTGTCAATTACTCTTATCCTCAATCTCATCTTTCCCACCTATAATGTGTCATGCTCATACATCATTTCTAATTAGATGGGAGGTACTCAAAGGCAGGGACCACGTCTCTCCATGTACAAGAGCCTGCACGCCAGGGTCTCAGTTCTGATCTTTGGGCGTCACTGCAATAAAAATGATAACCTAGGCTTCTAATTAACCTACAAAACATCACCCCCACTTAAAAGAGGCGTTAATGAAATGCTTACCAGGTATCACACGACGTTAGCATCAAGATCTTAATTTTTTAAGCAGAGAACTATCGGACTCTCATGACTTCTTACTTTCAAGGGAGAGATGGAATATTTAAGGCAGGACTGAAAAAGTCAATTCAAACACCAAAAACTATATGCAAACCTGGTTTCCTTTTCTATTTCCTTCCTTAAGTAACCTCAATGTTACAGCGGAAGATTCTGATCTTAAGAATGATTTCTAAAAGTTTAGGGTAGTAAAAAGTCCAGGTTTTGTACCAAATGTCTCCATGTCCATGTAGACTCAATTCTGCCTTCCATCCTCACAATGACCCTTTTGAAAGTGCGTTAGCGCAGTTTAGCTTCACTGGCAGTTCTTCCCTCCCTGTTCACATATACCACCTAAATAATACAACAAAACAACATCAAAACAATGGCAGAAACAAAAGGTCAGGTTACCTTTCAGATTGAGAAAAAGCTGACCTGGCTGTTGTATTGACAAGAGCACCGATGTATATTCATATAAAATTATGAATATTTCGATAGGACAAATATACACATAATACAAATATACAGAGTGTTGACCGAGGCCTGCAAAAAGCTGTTCTGACTATTCAGTATCAATGATAGTGTTGACAGACAGAAACATTAGCCCCTGCACACGCTGCAGCCTGTGAAGACCACGTCCAGCCTTCAACATTTGTCCCACTGCTCGAAGTCATCACTTGCAGTGTGGCTGTCAGATCAGGGAAGGTACAAAGGAAGATGAAGTGCAGGAAGCACCATGTAAAAATATACCCGGAGTGCTGATCTGGCTTGTCTCTTTTAGAAATGTATTGACACTGAAAGAACATCATAATTGTCTGTTAGTTCATGTGTGCATATCAGGTTATCTCATCAAATCACTGCAAGTTTGAAAAGCCAGCCTCAGAAACAGGCACAAAACAAACTGTTAGGATATGCAAACTTGCATACCACACCGACAATCATTCTTGGTTTATTTTTCTTCCTCTTTTCTTAAAGAGATGATATACTGACAGATCTCTAAGCCAATCCGAAAGAAAAAATAAATTATCTTTCCATCTCTTGCTACCTCACAAGTGGAATTACATTAAAGTTCACTTTGCAACGTAGAGGATTTTGATATATCTCTTCTCAAAGGTTGGCCCATGCTGTTATATGCTGTTGCATTCAGCAAGAAGTCATTGAGAGTTACCTATCCTCAATAAATACTGTGAAACTCGTCCTACAAGCTACCCAACATATGGAGCAAGCTACCTAAAAGCAACTACGGCAAAGAAAACTAATAATTTTTTCTCATGTGCTCTTAAGAGAAAGAGAGTTTCACTGTCACTCAAAATTAATTTTAAGGACACGCCTATCTTACCTAATCAGTTTGACAAAGGAGCTAGAACCTCATTCTATATTCCTCTGAAGTTAATTATCCTTACTACTGAGCAGAGAAAAAGTTTACTCTACTAGAAAACTTCTGCTACTCTCAAGTATTTTGACTCCCTCTATAATTTCTGAATTACAGGACATCTAAAACGATCCGAGAAATAAATTGTCAAATAGAACCAGTTACTCTCACAAAGAAGCTTTCTGTTATGTAGCGTGGGGGTGTAGAATATTTGTGATGTTGACATTTGTGACTTTGTAAAATCCCAAACGTGTGCTCTGTACCACGCTAGTCTGCTCCTCAAGAATTCTCTGTACACTCTTGGTTCCTCGCAAGGAGATATAAAAGGAGCAATCAGGTATCAGAACTGATAATTTAAAGCAGGGTAGGACAGCCAAATCCCTATCTTCTACATGAGTAGGCTGAGCAGTGTGATTTAAAAAAGTGTCAAACTGTTTCTCTTTTGTGCATCTAGAAGACCATATCCTCAGGACAACTGCATGTTTTCCTCCTGCACTTCCACATTAAAGCAAAATCTACTTGCTGTTTGGTTTTTTTGATGAAAACCAGACACTACTCCTTATTGTGCACCTGTCAGCTGCAATAAAGGTAGTAGGATGAAGCAAAATAAATATTTGCATTGAAGGTGTCACGAGCAATGCTCACTGTATCTGGTGGTGACAGTGGATTGTTAAGACGGACATAATATTCATGGCCTCTCAGAAGTGCAGTGCATGTACTCATTAATATTTGTAAAGCATTTTTGGTCTTAGAGATGTTAATATACTGCTGTTAAGTACTAAAGATAAAAAGATGTGGATATGAGAAAAATTTCCTAGGAAATAAAATAAAGTGAAGGAAATCAACAGGAAAATGGAGGGAGGGGATGGGCGGAGGGATCAAAGATAAAAACAATCCATGCTCTTGATTCCGTCCAGTATTTTGGAACAGAGTTTGAAGTAATTAGAACATCAAATTTCAACAAAACAAGACTTTTAATGCTCTATCAGTGCAATGGTAGCACGATACAGCTAGGACATAGTAAGTGTAGAATCTCTAAAGCAGAATATTTTAGCGGTAACATCAACTTTAGTTAAGGAAACACAGTAAGTCTAATTTAGTTTATCACAAGCTTTGATGTAATGCTCCAGTACAAATAAGTATGCTAGCGAAAGTCTGCAACAAAAAAATATTGGGTGAGTGGCGTCTGGCTAAAGGAGAGACGATAACAGGAGATGTTGGAAGCAGGAATGGCTATAGGGTCACTCGATACTCTCTCCTATGAACCGTCTCACTTCATATTTTCAGTAATAAACATGAGAAACTAAAATTGTACCACCAAAGCAAATTAGCAGCATGAAGATACAATGTGTTTCTCCTTATCTCCATGGCAGCGAACACCAGAGAAATGCTACGTACACTTCAGAGCACTGTTAAAGCAATAGCAAGGGGGTGCAAACTATCCACAGGTAAATTCAGGCCCGCTCTTAAAACAAAATTACAGAAACACTGGTTCTCTGCAGTCTAAATTCACATCCCAGCTACAGGACTATCAAAATGCTGCTTATGACAAATATACATACATACACACGTGCACACACTCCCCCCATCGGTAGGACATAAATCACATGATGTTTAAATAGTTTTGCATGCATTTTCCATGCCTTTTCCTTTCAAAAGAAAAGCTTTTCAACAGTTCTGATAAGCTGACAGAACTATACCTTATATGATTTAAAAGCATGCACAAAACCTATGGCAAGGCATTTGCAAGAATATGAATAGGCCATTTAGTCCACAGGGTACGGAATTCGTGGCATGTCTACGATGATATACCCAGTGCCCCAAGTAATCCAGGAAATTGCACTTTCACACGTGGAAGAAACATAAAATGGAAGGGTTTTGTATTGGTTTCTTCCCTGGGAAAGCAAGATGGAAAGAAAACAGTAGAGTTGCTAAATAAACACAATTTTACTTCTAACTTCAAAAGCCATTTCTGAAGCTTTTCTGGATCTTAAAGTCATTTCTGAAGAACGTGTGTGCATTTGAGACAACAGGCACATGCTCTCATATAAAGGTTAGAGTGGCAGATCGTACTTTAAAAAGCTCTCTTGTAAATGCTCGAGGTTTCTGTTCAAACCTGTTCTTAAATACTGTATAAACTGGCATATATTCAACAATGTTACTAGAGATCAGTATGATAGTCATACATTCCTCTTCCTTTGGTAATACAAGAAAAAAAGATAGAAAGATGGAAAGGAGAACAGCACACAAAAATAGCTTCCCCACGTTTTCATGATTTTTCTTTAGCAGTTTAGGGTCTAATCCTAAACTTCACTAATGGTATCTCCGGGAATAATGAATGACTACTCCCCGGGGTATAGCTGCAGGTCAAAATTTTCCCTCCTACATAAGTGGTTTTCGGGATGGCTTATTACACATTTTGTAACACTCATGTTGATCATATCACCAGATTAGCTCCTTTTTACCATTCTCCCACGCATGCATAAATCAATCTTTATTCTTGGGTGGATGGAGATTTGTCCCTATTCTCTCTCATGCTGCATTATGACACATTGCCTTCTGCTCCGACATCTGTAAATGTCAACTATCTTCTTTCTGATACCCCACCCATGACTTGCTGGTCTGCATCCCAGCCTGCTGTATACCTGAGCACACCCACAGAGCACGTACAAATTTCTGGCACTTCCAGCAGCTTTCTTCCGAAAGGAAAAAACCCATCCAGGTTAAATCTTCATTGGAAGATCTCTTAATAACATACGCTGCATTAAACTATACAATCTGGTAATTTGTTTTGGTGAGTTGTTCAGGGATGTCGTTCCTTTTCTGTGACACCATCTAGCTTAGGGTATTTGGGAGTGCTTGCAGACTCTGGATACTGGATGCACACACCCTGAGAGCATCCCCGCTTTGTGTTGTAATCTGACCTCATTACGTATTCTGTGGCATGACCTCTGTGCAAAACAAACAAACCAATGACTCTCCAGACACGTAAGGTGATGGAAGAAACAGTACTCTCAGGCAAGCACCTGAGTCGGACAACCTGGGAACCAGAGCGTAGGGGTTTGCAGACAGTGCCCCAGTAGGTGAAGGCACGTATGCGCTAATCTTTTCCGAGAACCACTAGAAATATTGCAGGTCGCACCCAGTGAAAACAAAAAGCAAAACAACAACAACAAAATATTGGGAGCACCAATACTCTTATGCGATCATTTTAAGTCTTACCTTAGTGTCCATCCCGAGTGATAGTTGGATTGTGATTCAGACGCTCCCTACTTAACCCCATAGTTATCTTTCAGCATTTTCAAAAATATTTGCGGTAAAATTGACTTCCCAACTTCAAAAGATAGCATGCTGAAGTACAATCTGTTTAGCATAATGCAGTAATCAGAACAGGAGTAGTACAACAGAAGCCACTATTTAGTATATGACACTGACGAGTCCTTGTGTCACTATTCAGGGTCCCTAAACAGCATGCTGAAGAACATAGTTGGGTATTTTCTCTACTTATTCCCACCCCTCCTTCACACATTTTTTTAAGGCACGGGCAATCCCAGTCAAGGGACATATGTAAGAAATGTGAGAGTAGGTTAACAGAAGAAAGAAGAGGACAGACGCCGCCAGCCCCATGAAACACTGACAGCTAGGGTGACAGTAAAGGTCATTTCCAGCAGTACAGTAACTGTTCAGCTGCAGAAACAAACTGCTCTACCTCACTACAGTAAAGTATGCAAATAGGTAGATGGCCTAGTGGACCTTTCAGCTTCTGATGGGATTGGATACGTACAGGCTGCTGAGGGAAGGTTATTCCAGGAGAACAGGCTGGAATACCTATCTCCTCCCCTTTGTCTCCCTCGCCCCCTATTTATCCATTTAGGCTCTCTCGCTCTGCTCATCACCACGACTTCTTAATCCTACAGTCTTCAAGAAGCAAATGGAATCTAGTAAATGCATAATTAAATCGGCCGTTCAGAATATTTCATCCTTCTGAGAGCGGAACAATTTATTACTATACAGACAACAGAGCAACACAGAAAGACTAAGAAAAAGAAAACTAAAAACAAATCCTCAGATGACCATGTGGCCTACACACATTTTTTCGAGTTCATTTGCTCCAGTTTGGACATTGGCATAGAGCTGTTCGCCAGGACACCTACTCATTTTTTGCATGGTGGACCAAAACAATTAGCTCCAACTCTGCAATAAGTAACATTCGATTTCATAAACAGAAGAAATCTTTCACGAACAGTTGCTAGTGAGTAGTACAGAGCTTTACTCCTACAAATACAGTCAATACTTTCTCTTTCTTTACCCCTTTTTTATTTGAAATTTAAAGCAAATGCCTTCAGCCTCCTTGCTGCAGTGGGCAACTAAAGCTACTAAAACGCATTTTAAACTGCATTGAAGAATACTGTCACAAACACTTGGTACGGGTCAATATTCTAAGCCTGTCAAAACATCACACAACATACAGATTCAGGGAATTAAAAGAAACTACCCAGTTTTGAAAATATAATCCCTCTTTTTACAAAAAGGCAAACGGTGCCTAATTATGCACGTTATCTCCAACACAGTCATTGTGTATTCTTTGGAAGGTGAAGCAGCAGGAGAGGTCTGCACACATTCCTGTAAAAGCCCACTCTGACTGTCTGGGAGGGAATGTGTGTTGCTAAGACATTCTTTAGGCTGCATCATCTACAGCCTACTGCAGTAAACTGCAGAAGAATGACAAGCATCTAAGTAGAAGCCTCTGTGTGTGTGTGTGTGTGTGTGTACGCACACGCGTACACGTCTGTGTGGAAACGTAAATGCAGACAGCCTGAAGTTATTTGAGATCCTGGCCTAAGTTTCCCAAATATTCAGGACTGATTTCTTTTCCTAGGGAGAGAATTATACACTGTGTGGAAGCAGAAAGACAACGGTGAGGGTAGTTTCTCTTACAACCACAGTGGGCTGCTAACAGCCTCAAATAGGTTACTGGAGTCAAAATCCAGAGGCTATCACTTTCCGAGGGAATTTCAACCCGCTCCTTAGGGCAAGAATGACTTTGACACCTTTCCCCAAAAATATTCATTTTGATAGTAATATTATTGAGACCACTAACCAACTTTTAAAATAAGACCCGCTCAACTGTTTTGATTCTGTTGCAACCCAGCAAACTCTGCGCAACGGAACGTGCCATGGAACCTTGGAGCTGTTTAATAACATAACACCCAGCAGGGGCAACTCGTGTCATTTCACATTAAATGCAAGCACTGGTTTGTGCTCAAGGAAATAGCTTCTACAGAAAGAGGACAGTGGCGCAATGTGAACGCCAAAGAGTTTTGTCCTTTTCTCAGGAACATTACTTAACTGTGAAATGAGATTCTGAAGCCACAATAAGCCTTCTTTAATACACACGGAAATAGGTAACACACACAAACAGAAAGAAGAAAATCTTTCCTTCCTCACAAGTGCTTGATTACATCCTGATAGGATTTGCATACTCTTGAGAGGTTTGAGCTTATACATGGGCTACCTTACTGATAAGCACTCAGTAAAACAACCAAAGTAGTGCTATCTGCATTCAGAGAGTGCAGGGTCTCCTTGGTACTACAGCTGTGCAGTGAACCAAGCAGATGAACCCCCTAAAGGAAGAGCAAGGGAGACTTGATTTCAGCAACCCTTTGACAGAAGCCTAGGAAACCTCTTGGCGCAGGGGACTTGACAGGTGTTGCTCATGACAGTATCTGATCCACAGAGCATCGAGTTTATCATTCCTTTTGTGTACAACACCCCTGCTCCCACTATTTTTGGCTAACCACTTAGGTGGGCGTGAATCACCCAACTTGTCGCAATTGTTGACAGTAGTTAATGAACTGGGAGGAAAAGAATTTGCAACATATTCGTTTGCTAAACACAATACCTTGCTCATGACCTAAGACAGCTATGAAGGGTTCAGACTGAGAATAAAATTATAGGATATTGAAAATTGTCCTACATTTTGTCTGGTGTAAGCACATGAATATGACTTAGCTGCAGCCTTGCCAACTGATTTGTAAATGTTTATCCCTTTTCGACGTTGTCACCTCCATGTTTGCTTTAACATACAATTTATAGAGTTTCATAATCATGAATTCTGTCACTGTACTTCCTATTTTGTAAAACATCAGAAACCAAGACGTGCTGTCCCAGAAAAGTAAGGACGACTTCAGCTGAGTGATTAACAACTTCATGATGAAGTACATCCTGCCCATAAATGTCTTATAAATACGCCCTACTCCAGACATGCAACTTGTGACTTTTATTTCTG